>BOSO01009489.1:0-14767 GCA_018403395.1 Gorsachius goisagi | reverse complement strand
ACCTGATGTGGTTAGCGGTGTCCCTGCTCCTGCAGGGGGTTGGGCTGGGTGGGCTCTAGGGGTCCCTTCCAACCCAAAACATTCTGGGATTCTAAGATTTTATGATTCTATGATTCTATAAGAACATTCTCCCCTCTGCAGCCTGCGTGATATTCACAGCTGACTGGTAGAAACTGTGGGTTGGGTTGGGTTTTTTTTCCTTCCCATCCCCTCCCTCTCATTATTGGAAATGAAAGGAGGTGAAGGCAGAGATGAGGCTGTGCGTTGCGCTGTGCTCTTGTTCTGGCCCCATGGCAGCATCCCGAGCCCGGTGATGAATTAGCTTGTTGCGTGAGACCCTCTGCTGAGGCTTCAGCATCTCTAATAAGGTGGCCAGCATTTCACTGTCCTCTGCGCTTGCCTCTGCTTTATTAACTGCACCGCAGCAATATTAAGCTGGAGCACTGGGCCAGCGTGATCGGAAGGAGGAAGGAGGCTGAGGAGGGGGTGGAGGGAAGAAGATACCAGGGTAGCATGAGAGAGGAGCATGCACGGAGCAGAACGAGGGCAGCAGCGGGTGACTGAAGCAGAGGATTAACAAATGGGTTCCTGCTGGACTGATGCATGCAGCTCTGCTCGGACCTGCTGCTGGCAATGAGGGAGGTGTTTAGGGAGGGGGAGGCAGAGCCAGACCTTAACGTCTCTGTCTGCTGGCCCTGTGCTGGTGGCTACGCGCCGGCACCAGCTGTGTGCCCAGAGCAAGCGGCTGGCTGGAGCCGTCCCCTTTTGCTCCCTTGCCCTAAATTTCACGCCCTTTAAACTGTGCTGGCAGCAGAGCTGGCTCTTTCTCCTGACGGCTGCAGCTCGCCCAGGGGAGATATTTGGCCCCTGCTTCTTTTCACCCAGAAGAGCCAGTCTTCCCAAAAACATCCCGGGCCAGTTCTGTCGGGATGCCGGGACAGTAGGGACTGTAGTAAGGATGTGCAGAGCAGCCTTGCTGGCAGCCAGTTGCTCTGTCTGTCCAAGCTGCAGGTTGAATAGAGAGGACAGAGACTGAGAGAAGAGTTGGGTCCAAAGTATTTGGTGGAGGGAGGGAAAAGACCTTCACAAAACTTCTCCCCTGTGCTCCAAGGTGAGGCACGTGCCAGGCCCCGGCTGTGCCTTTTCCATTGCCTGGTGATCCCCATCTCTCCCGGGAAGCAGGACAGTTGTGACCCATGGGGGGGCATATGTGTCTTTATTAATTTCTGTTTCACAGCCAAACCTGGGCGGTATTTATTTGGTTAAACCCATGTGCCCCTGAGGATAGACTCAACTGGGGGATCTAGAGCTTTGCAGTCCACACTGGAGGCTGATTTCTCCGTTTGTCCTGGATTAGGTGATTTGGGAGAGCAAGTGATTTGACATTGCTCCCAGAGGCTTTAGCTACCCAAATTCTACCTAACTCCCAGCTGAGGTGGAATTTGCACTGCCTGAATCTCACCCTCAGGCTTCTCTCCGCCTCTCCATTTTGTTTCTCTTCTAAAGGTTATGTCTAGACGAGGGAAATGGCTCCTGACCTCCTCCTGTTTGCTGGCTGCCTTCCCAGCACCCCAGCTCCTGGCAGCCTGGGGGGAGGAGCAGCCCCCTCAGTCAGGCTCCGCTCCCCAAAAAGCCCCACGCCGCCAGAAGCCGTACAGCTCCAACCTCCCGCTTCTGGCTCGTGACCCCCTCCTCTCCTCCCAGATAATTGGGGGTCCGGTACTAATGATCCCGGGTGAGATGGCTGCCGCTGGGAGCCAGCTCCGCTCTGGCTTGGCGGAGGGGAGGGCTGGCAGCCGGGAGGGCTGGGCGGTGGGCACGCCAGTTGGGTCAGCGCCCAGCTTGCGAGCGTGCAGGTATGGGGTTGTTGATGGGAACGGATCCTGGCAGCCTCCCGGTGCCAAGTTCATGCTTGGTTCCCAGAGTCACTGCCCTGGTCCTGCCTGCCGGGACTGCTCCTTGCGGGAAGGCACCAGAGCAGTTCCCAACCCATCTTGCCCGGGGGAGGAGGAGCAGTTCCTTAAGCAACTTGCACCCTGATCTGTTTTGGTACAAAGGTCTCTTTTAGGTGCAATCTGTAAGGCAGGTAGAAGGTTGATGTTCAATGTGAGGACCATATGCAGCCCCAGGTTCCCAGGGGCCAGTCCCTGCCCTGACACGGTACCATGGCAGGATCTGGTCCAGCCCTGCCCCTTCGCTTGGAAGCACCACCCAACCTGTGGGCAGAGCAGCTCTGAGATGAGGAGGTGGGTTCTGGAATTGGGCAAGGCTCTGGCATGGGAAGCTCTCCAGTGGCAGCCATCGCTTCTGTGTTTGAACTGAAGGTCAGGGCTGGAGGCAGGCAGCGGAGGGGCTGCGTGTTTTACCAAGCGCCACGTCTGCATTGCTCCCCTGCCCTGCCTTGCTGATGGCCTTTGCTCCTGCCATGCCCTCACTCCATCTTCTTGTCCTGCACTGACAGATCTGCTTTAAACCTTCCTCACTGCAGCCCTGTTCCAGCCATCCTGTAACTTCAGAGTTAATGATGAACGCTGAGCCTGCCTATCAGGAGAATTGCCTTTGCGATGAAACCTGTCAGCCTAGGGGGTATACCAAAGGCAGGGGGAGGCTTAGTGCCTGGGACAGTGAACACTGGGCCATGAAAAGCCCTGCCAAAGGTCTTTTTAGCAGGACCAGCATCCCCAGTAACACACCAGGACCAAATCTTGTCACAAGGATCCAGGAACTGCACAGAAAGAGGCAGGAAATTGCATCTTCACAGTGCAAGCCTTGTTCTTGTCCTTCCCCCGCCAAGCAAGCATGACTGTGGTGGGGAAGTTTCACTGACACATAATTCATCATTTTTAGCGGTGGTGGTTTTGACAACGATCTATTTCCCGTTGTTTTCTTGAAACTTCCCTGCTGCTTTAGCAGACTGAGCAAATGTGCAGGCTGGTATGGCTCAGTAGCATGGTTCAGCTCCTTCCTCGGTGGGCACCAGAGAAAGGTGGGAGGGGGTGAGGGTGGCTATGGATGATTCCAGAAGACCACTGATTTGAACTGGACCCCTTCCTCTGGTCTGCGGAGGCGGCGTGGGCTAGGGTTCAAGGGTGAATCCTATGGAAGGGTGATGAGGGAGCGTGGCAGTAGACAGGTCCCAATGAAATGCTGCAGGACCCAGGCAGCCATTGAGTGAATTCCGCAGCAGTGGTTGTGAACTGAAGGGTATCTTGGCAAAATGCTGTGCTGATTGCACTAATGGAGGTGGATTGGGTTCGTTCTTCCCCTCTTGGAGACATTGGTTCTGACACACAGATGCTCCAGGACCTGTTCAAGTTGTGCCCCTGGTCAGGAGGACCTGAAGGCTTTCCTTCAGAGAGAGCTCAGGCTCCTGATCGCTGTTCTGTACCAGGACTGGGAATTTTCAAGCCAATTCTGCATGAAGGTCTCACTGATAAATGAGGTGTACTTGTCTGTATAGGAAGAGGAGGAATAGGATGTGGATGGTGGATGAGATCCCTCAGGTTTCCAGTTTCAGGATTTTCATAATGCTGTGGGTTCTTTTTCTATGCAGCTGGCTCAGAGAAACACCATCCAAACCTTCATTCCTGTGCAGAAAATGGAGAAAGGCCTGTTGCTGGAGCACATCTTGCCCAACCTGAAAGTGCCTCAGAGCTATGAAGTTCACCTGACACCCATCACCAGCTTTGGCGCTGGGGATATGGCTGCCCGCATCATCCAGTACATGGAACGTAGGTGTCTCCTCCTTGGTCCTGGCTACAAGAGCAGGTTCGAGCCTCAGACCTAGGGACATGGACATGCCTAGACATGGTCTCCTGTGACCCTTGGGTGGTTCTCTCTGCTCTGTGGAGTTTTGATGACATGGTGGTAGCACATTTGCCCATATTTTGCCTGTTGCCATCAATGCAGAGCACTAGATAGACACTTCTGAGGACTAGTCTCCACTCATCCTTCATTCAGCAGGTCTGACTGGCGCTCTCCGCTCTCTGGGCAGGAAAGCCCAAAAGCCCCAGGCCCTGGTCAGTCCATGCAGCAGATCTGGCACAATGCCATATTTCAGAGAACAGACGCTGGGCACTGCGTATTAGCCACATGCCCATAAAACTAAGAGGATTTAGGATTTCAGGGGACTTCAACTCTTTCCAGAGCTGAATGCACAGTTCCCTTCCTAAGTAGTCGCTAGGTAGCTGCTTGTAGACAGTAGCTCCGTCCAATACCCTGAATCCCAGATCATCCCATTGATATCATTGACCATGCTTCTCTCCCCGGCATCCCAGCAGCTAACAACTCTCCCCATTCTCACAAATTTATGATTCCTTTACTGCCCTCAGGAGTTTGGACCCCGTATTTCAGCAGAAAGTACAGATCCCTCTCCTCCTATGCTTGCATGATTTCACACAACCCTCCTGTCCTGAGGAGTGACAACATGTCTGGTGTCCCCAGCATACCTGACTTCCACAGTGTCTTAAACTGTTGTGATGTCCCTCTTAGACACCGAGCTTTGGTATCTAAGTAGGTGCTCTCCCAATGGATGCTCCAGAAAGAAACTGCTTGGGTGGCCAGAAGGGTTCCCCTGTGCAATCCCACGATCATCCCTTAGGTGGGGTTTTCTTAAGGTCTGTTGCTGCTTGGATCAGCGAGTCAGCACCTTGTTCCATCACCAAGGCAGAAACGGAGCAGTGCTGTTTCACAGGGATGCTGCTAGGAGATTTGTGCATCTATGACCTTTCTTGATGTGTTTGTTTTATTTTCAGACTTTAATTGTGATTTGCCATTTGAGGGAGTACTCGCTGTTCTGACTTGTTTTTCTGTTTCCTCTTCCAGCAATCAACTATCCCAACCCAACAGGTAAGCAACAAGACCTTTGTATTTTTATTTTGAATGTGATGCATGTTAGTCAGGTGCTCCAGCAGATCAGGAAAGCCAAACAGCTGGAATACACAGCTGGCTTTGCCAAATCGTTTTCCCCAAAAGAGGATGAAATTGCGCACACTAATGCTTCCAGTAAGTAATTTGTGGTACCTCGAGTCATTGCCAGGAGGTATACACCAGAGATCTCCCACTCACACCTGGTGTCTCTGTGACTGGGTAGGTTACAATCTTGAACCCACCTTCCCTCCAACACTGGCAGCCTACATGCAGTAAGCAGGTTATTAAATGTTCCCCAAAATATCTGTGTTTAAGGAAAGTATATCCCCCATCCTCTTCTGACCGGGAAAGATGCCACTTGACATCTCTGCAGGCTGGTATGGAGCAGCCTCCAGCTCAGATCTTGGTCTTTCTATAAACTCCTTGACCACAGTCCCTTTCTTCTTTCCCCCCAGTGTCATCACTGTTTACTTGCTTATTTACCTTCTGGTCCTTCCTGCCAAGATGCTGGCCCATTTCTGTTGAGCACCCAGAGTTCCCATTGATTTTGAGAGCAGAATATACAACAAGATGGTCTTTAACAAGAACACAATGGTGCCCATCGAGCACAAAAGAGGATTTCTAGTGTGCTGTAAGTAGTGGTGGAGTGATCTTCAGGGGATGAAACAAAGTCCCTTTGCTTCGATTGTTGGATATAAGCCCAGGCAAAGCTCTTGGGCAGAGATGGGCAGACTACTTGCTAGTGGTCCATGGGGAGCAGGTGGTTCCATGTAGCTGTTTCTTTCTCCCCGTATCCAGCTGCTGAGTCAGCATTCAGCCTTTTTATATATGACTCTGTGTACGTGTAGGCAAGAGCTACTGCTGCAAAGCAGGGGAGCAGTGGGAAGGAGAAGCCAGGATTAGGCAGCAGCAGGCAGGAATCACGATATGGGGTTACCTCATTAGGGCATCCATGAGGCATTGGCTTTTCATCCTCTCTGAGGATGGTTTGATGAACCATACTCTGCCTGAGAGCTGAGCACGGGAGCTTCTTGTAGAGTCAGAAGGGGTTTTCTGGCTCTAATTCTTTATTCCCTTTGCTTTGCTTCTTCCCCACTTTCTGGTCCTCCTTACACATTCTCCATAGAAGACTCGCTGGGAAACACGGAGCCCATTGCCAGGGACCCGCTCCAGAACGTGTCCCTCGGTACTCGCTGGAGGAGGCAAGCGTCCCAGCCCGCAGGAGGAAGCGACAAAACCTGGCCTTTTGCCACTGGCTTTTACACTGCCTAAATCACTGGTAAAAGCCAGAGCAACTTCAGTCCTAATTGTAATCAGCCTCTTGGGGTCTTTGTAAACTGAGCCTTCACACTGCTCGCCTGGGGTTGCTTTGGCAGCTTGATTGAGACCAGAACGACCACATGAAATTTCCCTCTGGTGGAGGATAACTCAGCCATGCCTGTATTTTCATGCAGTGAACCCAAGGCTTAGGGTTTCTCCTTAATATAAGTTGCCCCAGCTGTGCTGGATATTGGGACCTCTGGGCCAGTCATCAGGGTCTTGCCTGTGAGTTCACACCTTGAGATTGACTGCCTAAAGTTGCACCCACCACCCTTGCTTTCAGAGGTGCCTCTTCCTTTCAGACCTGCTGCCAGCCAAATAGAAGTCCAAAGACTCTTAGCTCCATCTCTGGGCCACAGCTCCCTTCCCAGACTCTCATCCCAGTAACATGGAAATCCCTGCTACTGCCTCTTTTTTTTCCTACTTCCCTTGGCTACCACCACCCCCAGGGAAAAGGGCTGGGAGAGGAGCATAAAGGTATCCTCACGCTAGGTTGCCCAGCCAAATTCTGGGAGCAAACACTGAGAGCTCTCAAGTGAAAGGCAAAAATGAGATGATTAATGCCTCTGGCAGCCTGATCCAAGGGTATGCACAATGGTGATTAATTTACAAACTCTGAGAGTCACTTAATACAATTATTTCTTCATGCATTTTCTCTCTCAGCCTAATAAGATGTTAATGACATTGGGGCAGGCATGCATGTGGCTCGGTTACAGAGCCAGATACCAGGGTTATGACGCAAAAGCAAAGTAAAAGCAGAGGAAGTGAACAAAAGGCTTTGAGGATTTCAAATATTTCGAGGTTAGCAGTAAGAATGACCGTGACTCTTAAAAATCGGTTAATCTGGGTCTAAAAACTAGAATTTATCTTCAAAAAACTGTCTTAGAATTATCTTAATTCTAAGGTAGATCTCTTAGAATAACTGGTCATTTTAATGTCATGGCTAAATTCCAGTGCTGGGGAATCTGCTCTGTCCTTCTCACCTCTCCCCTGCAATTTCATTTGGATATAGCCTTCACTTTCTAACCCAAATGCTGCGGTGCTGCCCCACAAGCTGTTCCAGCTCATCAGCAATGGATGGTTTGGATTCCCTGGTTCTAGCAGATGTAGCCATGTAAGCCTGGTGATGAAGGCATCAAGAAGCTTATGGATTGCCGGGTTTTTTTTCTCTTGGCCAGCGTGTCTTGCCCTTCCAGAGCAGCAATACTATTTCTCATGTATCTGCAGTCTGGTTGTGTGTAGTGCTAAAATGTTTTGGGATCATGGGCAAGTACGATGGGTGGTGATCAGTACCAGATGCTGGTGGTTGTAGATTACCCTGGCTCATTGCTCACTGTCTAGTGCTTCTGTGTTCCGTCTCTGATAACGCCTTGGTCCAGAGGGACCGGAGCTTGGTGCCCCAGTAGGAACATGTGGGAATGAGATGTGAGCTGGGTGTTTAGCGTTGGATTCCTCAAATCTGTGCCCATTCCTCAGGAATGTGTGTAACGCAAAGGTTAAAAAAGGTGACTGCCAGCAATTCCTTGTATCGTGATGGCAAATGGGATCGTCTGGGCCATATTATCCCCTTGTCGCAGACGGAGGTATTAAAGCAGATGGCAATCCAGTATGACCCAACCAGTAACAGTACTGTGAAGCTTTCTCCCATTACTGGTTGTCAGTGCTTTAGAAACTTACCATGGAAAAGGCTGTTAAATGCTGTTTTTTAGATCCCAATGTCACGATACAGTTTTCATCATCTTCATCTTCTAGATGGGGGAGAAGGTGATAGCCTGCGGGTCCCTTATGCTCCAAGCCAGTTTCTGTCATCAGACCACAGTTAAATGACGAAGGCAATTTTATTCAAGTGCGCTTCATCTGCTATTCACCCGTAGTCTGCAGCTAGAATAGGATTATGATTATTTTCTGCATTCATCTGGCAGCCAGAATTTCAGGACCAGGGATGGCTTCCCCCTACGGACCTGAAATGAAAACCTCCATTGTGTTTCTCAAGAAGGCAAAAGCAACAAGAAATGTTAATAGCCACGGCAGAGGGCCTCTCCCCTGGGAATGCAGGGAGGTGTCTGTAACTGGGAGCAAACATCCATGCACTTTGAGCTGCTGCCACTGCAAAGCCTGCCAAGGAAATCTGTTTGGTGAAGACAGCGCTAACTCCAGCCTTTGAGGAACCAGCTCCCCTGCCACCTCCACCGTGCCTCTCACAATCCAGCCAACAACTTCTGTGTTCAATGTTTAAATCCGTTGTTTAATTTTTAAGCAGGAAGCTTCCTCTGTGCCGCGGTGCTGAGCCAGGATCCCTGGCAGATGGTGTGAGTCTGCCAGAAGGTTTGCTTCACACAGCCGAGGTCAACAGTCAGATCACCATCATGTCCTCTGAGACCCAGCAGGTCGTTTAAAGGCTTTCTTTTTGGCTGGGTCCGCCAGGTTTCTCCTGGTGAGCCTCGCTAATAACCATCCAGAGGTGATGTGCTGGCGGTGGCCCAAACCACACCGAACATCTCCCAGCTGTTTTGGGCACATCCACTTCTAGCTCAAAGAAACGCCAGAGCTTTGCCTTCCTGTGGCTTGTTTTAAACCAAAGGACCAGGAGTCAGAGCGCTTGGGTTCTCTCTACATTTTTGTGCATCTGTTGCCCCATGTGTAACGCGGGAGATATATAGAAAGAGGCATTGCTACTGCATAGAGGTGTTCATTAGTTGTTGCAAAGTGCTTTGAGATCCCAAGCTGAGCAGAGGCAATGTGCTGTGGTTATAAACTCCCACACAGCGAACGGTGTTGCACATAAGCCTGGTCATGTTTTGGTATCCGTGGTGCATTGGACCCTTCTCTCTTTTATGCTCTCTGCTAGAAGTAGGGAAGTATCTGCATCTGCATGAGAGGAGAGGGTGGAGCCAGGGCCCTGTTTTGACGTTAGAAGAGCTCTTAGCAAGCTTTCAAGTCTTCTTCTCTGAGCAGTCTCATCACATGGGTGCGTGGGGCTTCTTACAAATGAGGCACAGCAGTCCATCGGCTGGCATGACCAGACCTTGGTGACAAGCTGGGAATGCTGTCCCCAGTCCTCTTGTCTTGCACAGCTCACTCTGATCTCCACCTGAGCTTGGGCTTTCTCCTTAAATCTGCCTCTCCATTGGTTTCTGTGCCTTGTCCTTTGTGGGTTGGCTCCCTCTCAGTCAGTTGCCTGGCTGATCCCTGTGTTACAGTGTTCAGCTCTGCTTTCCACCTGATATTCCCTGTTAAGGGTATTTGCAGGAGAAAGATGTCACCTTTCTCCTTTGAAGGTCCATGTGCCACAACAGGGTCAGAGGTGCAAACCATCCCGGTCCCTTTGATTGCAAAAGGACAGTCACGGCGGATCCTGCTGTGTAGGGTAATGCCATTGTAAGAGAAAAGTTGCATCTTCTAACTGCAGCTGGCAACCTGTGAGCTGGAGCCGTGCAAATGTTTGTCTTCGGTCTGATGGAGAGAAGCTGGGGTGTTAGACCAAGCCAGAAATATCATAAAGCTTGAGGGCTCCAGTCCCTCCTCTGAGGACCAGTAGGTGTCTGGTGCAGCCACAAACTCCCTCTTCTCAGCCATGAAGGCTGGAGAAGGACCCTTAAAAGCTGCTTTCTCACCCTTATTCCCCTCCATCTGCTTGCACTGGGGATGGAAGGGGCCCCCCAGGCCACACAACTGCCCTGCCTTGGACCCCACAGGCGTCTGCCCCATCGTCCGCTCCCTGCTCCCCACTCCTCCCTCCTCCTTCAGCTCCAGCTGCCGTGTGGCCCCCTGTGCTCGGCACTTCAGAGCAGTGGCTAATTTGGATTAGGTTGCTAATTAGAAATGAGCGGATTGAACGGAAAGCATTTAGCCAGGGTTAATCAGCAGTTAAGTGGCCAGCCCAGCCAAGCTCCCGATGGCTGTGCTCAGCTCGCAGGAGCGGCATTCCCCACTGAGATTACAGAAAACCCAGCTGCCCTGGTCCGTGAACCAAGCCCGTGGCTTACAGCACAGGCGAAGACCTTTTTGTGGGCCACAGCAGGAGGCTGTCCTCCCATTTCCCTACCACAGGGGTCTGCAGGCTTTTGATATCCCTTTGGATGATGGTCGTTTTCATTTCCAAATGGGAGGGGATGGGGAGGGCCGTAGGTGCAGGGTAGGAACTGGGAGGTGCAGCATCTCAGAGTCAAGACGCTGTTCATTTCATGGGTAGTCTCTCCCCTCTGGTACAAGATGGCAGATTTTGGTGTGCACGGTAGGTGTGTGAAGCTCCTACACAATGTAAAAGCTCCATCACAACGTAAAATGTCGGGAGCTTTTGGCCCTGGCATTGCAGAAAGCCTCCCTTGCCCATCCCATTCATGGCACCCAGCCCATAGCTTGTTGATCCTCCTCAGCCCTACATGTCCTGCCAGAGCCACCCATGCTCGGACAGAAAGCCTTCTGCCCAGGAACCAGAGCAAACCACCATTGAAGGTACAGGAATGCGGGAGCCCAAGTAGGCACTTGGGCTTCTCTTCATCTGGTCATAACGGGAACAGTGAGGGTGGTAAACCCCAAAAGGTTGAATCTTGTACCAGCATGTCATGGATGAGGCTTCTGGCACAATCCAAGCCCTTAGCAAGAGCCTTCTTTTCCTTTCTGTATGTCTTTCTGGATGTCTGGATGTCTTCCATCTTTCACAGCAGATGGTAAAGAGATCTGTGCCACTCGTGAGGTCTGAGTTCCCACTCTCAGCCCATTCTCCAGCTCTGGTTTCTGGCCAGGGACCCTTCAGAACACAAAGCAATTTTCACATCAGGTCTTGGACCTGTTATTTCTTTTTCTTCTGCCTGTTTCCTCCTACTCTGTCAGCAGCGCAAAGCTGGTTCTTGGCCTTTGTTTTTGTGGCTCGGGAACTACCTTTTAACCACAAAGGTGGTAAATCTTCAGCCTGCTCAAGTCCAATTCATTCCAGTCTCTGCAAGTCCATATTGGGTTATGTCTATGGACAAGATTTTTCTCCTGTCTTAACAATATTGCTGTAGGGCGTGACTGTCTTGCGGTAGTAATAAAACCAAGCCCTATTGCACATGTGGTTGATCCTACATAAAAAAAAAAATCTTTTACCTGCCTGACTTATTTTGTTAGGGGCACCAGCATAAGCTGCAATATCAAATATGCCTCTTAACTGGTATAAATTGGATGCACTCTAGCTAAATGACACGTTTGTAGCACTGAGCTGACCTCTTCTCCACAGCTGATTTTTTTTCATGTGTGCCATAGTTTAGTTTAATATATAGCCCAAAGGGAGGTCATTTGCTGGCACTTTTTCCTCTCTCCTCGGGAAATTATTCTACCATCAAGTTGTCCTGGTTTAAAAGCCCTTGTGGCCTGTTTGCCTTCGATGCTCTTTTTACCCTCCTCTACGTTTGCCCCCTCAGACCTCCCAGCAGAATCTCTCCTTCTCTTTAGCCCTAATAGCCTTCTTCCATTTCGTCAGACCATCGCATCCATCAACCTGGATTAACCCTTCCATAATCATCCTAATCATGGAGATATTCCTTTTCAGCCTCACCCTGAGGTCGGGGGCTGCCCGCCTGGCCCCCGCTTGACGCCGAGCCGCAGTGCTGGTATCGCAGTGCCGTGCAGCTTGCTGCAAGCCCCCAGGCAGCCTCTTGGGGGGCAAGAAGGCTTGAAAAAGCAGCAGCTGACCAGCCCCTTCCCTCCCCTGCCAGATAATACCTGCCGTTTTGAGGACGAGAAGATCTGTGGCTTCGTGCAAGACAAGCTGGACAACTTTGACTGGACCCGGCAGAACGCCCTGACCCAAAACCCCAAGCGCACCGTCAACACGGGGCCCCCCACGGACATCAGCGGTACGCCGGAGGGTAGGCACACGTCTGGGTTCCTTTTGGCTTGTTGGGAAGTCCTAAGGCTCTGGGAGCTGGTGGAGCGCTGATCTGCTTTCCGCACAACACGCTTCTCCTCCGCCAAGGTTGCGGGGAGCAGGCGGTTAATTTGCATGTTACTGATTGGCATTAAGCACACAATTAAAACGCCCACGACTTTGTTTAAGCGAGTAGTGTGAGCATTAGTTCTTGTTACCAGCTAATTGCCTGCTGCCTAATGCCCTTGTCCCATTTGAGGCTTGTTTTGAAGTCGAAAAAGGATAAACAAGTAGGAGAACATCTCTAACACCTCGAAACGGCCCTGCTGATTTCAGCCAGCTGTTTGCTCAAAGAAGGTCTCGAGGAGGCAAATAGATCTCCTTAGCACCAAGCAGGAGCATGAGAGACCAGGCAGGAGCTGCCGACAAGTTGGCAGCAAGTGCCTCGCCTCTAGCTGGAAGAGGCTGGTGGTGCCTATTGCTCAGGCTAGCTGTCCATGGAGTACGTGCTCCCATTTTAACTGGATATGGCTTTCCCCTCTCTCTAATGAGGAAAGTAAATTTGTATGCGAGCACAAATCTTTGAACTGAGAAAAAAAAAAAATGGGAAACATCCAATGGCCAGCTGAGGAAATGGCTTTTCCCATTAGTGTTCAGTACAGCAGCCTGATCGAGCATTGAAAACGATGCCAACAAATTAAATAGCTAATCTGTTCCTCCCTGGGTTGTTAACAACTACTTTGGTATTGTTCTCTTTAGATAACAATATTGTTTAGGCCAGATATACCGGCTCCTCTCTGCTTCTGCTTGAGGCAGAGAAATGAGGCTGGGATGGTTTCTCCTCCTCCTGGTTTTCTCCTCCTTCTGGTTTTCTCCTTAGGCAGAGTGGTCAGCGCTGGGGCTGCTCCGGCTGCAGGGGAAAGGCTCATCTTGTGCCCAGGCAGATGTGTGTGTGTGCATGGTCTGACACCCCCCTCTCCTGCCCCCAACCCCCAAATCCTTGCAGAGGCAGGGGAGGCGCCGTGGACATCCTGCAAGGGTCTCTGGCTGGGATCACAGCGGGTGGGAAGAGCAAAGCCTCCCAGCAGAGGAGTGGTCTCCCAGCCTCCGTCATCCCATCCCATTGCAGGGAGGGTGACCCAGTGCTCGCTGCCTTTCCCCACCTTCCCCTCTCGCTCTGTAGGTTATTACATGTTCATCGAGGCGTCCCGGCCCCGGGTGACGGGAGACAAAGCCCGGCTCATCAGCCCCCTCTACAACATTACGGCCAAGTATTACTGTGTCTCCTTCTACTACCACATGTACGGGAAGCACATCGGTGAGTACCCCCCGGGGAAGGGTAAGCCCAGCCTAGCGCAGGCTGTTGGGGAAGACCCCCCAGCCTCCACTGCACCAGCGATGCACGAGTCCTTCTCCAGTCCCCAAAGCGTCAGGGCGGGTTGTTGCTTCTAGATACCTGTCCCTTACCCACACCCCAGCAGTGTCAGGGTTGTGAGGCTGTTGCAGCCCATCCTTGGGGTGGCATCTTGCTGTCAGCCATCACCCCTTCCCCTCTGGCTTGCTCCTCCTCCAGCATAAGGTTCCCTACCCTCCACAAAAAAGAGCATTGGACCCATGTGCACACATTTCCCCTGCTCACGGCCACAGCCACCTTGCTCCAGGCAGCAGGACGCCGGGTTTTCCTTCCTCCGCCCCCCTCTGGCGCAAGCATTCATGTTCCCTATGATCCTGCCAGCCCCAACATAAAAATTGGGGAGGGGGTGGGGGCGTAGGGAAAGAAATCCCATTTCCACCAGGCATTTGGGAAGGCAACAGGATGCCGGGTGAGCGGTCCGTCTGTCGGAGAGGAGACGGAGGTGGAGGGGCTTTGTGGGACCGGAGGGCTGCAGCTATTTTGGGGGGTGGGCAGGGTGCGTGCTCCCACGGCTGCGCCGAGGGGCCGTCTGCTCTGCCTGACCCCCTCCTTTTCCAGCTGCAAGCCTACGAGCTCCCCAGAAGCGCCTGGCACGCTAATGAGTTTCCATATCCAGTCAAGGAGCAATTGCTAATTCGTCACCTCTTGATTATAATTTCATTAATTTGAATAATAGATGCACTCTTCCCACAGCATGCTGGGTTATTAATCACCTGCTGGACTGGAGCCTGACTGAAAAATCAGGACCCAGGCAGGAATGTGTCCGCCCTTCAATAAATGGGGTTAATTAACAGCTCTCTGCCTTGGCACCGTTGATGTCATCGGGAGGGAACATGCTCCCCAGCCTGGCCATCGCGGCGGAGAGGCGAAGCTGCCAAACCTGGGGTCTCCTCCTTTCAGTGGGGGCGAGGGTGAGACCCTAACCCTATGGGTGCTGGGCAGTAAGGGCTGGGCTGTCATTCATGGAGCCAGCCTCCACCTCTGTCTTTGCTTTGAGGGGTCCTACTTGCTGTCGGCACTCGGAGCCCCGCTGGGTCGCGGGTGTTTGCGTGGAGGTGTATTCCCCCCATGGGCAGGCAGCTCTGTGCTGTCTCCGTGCCGCCGGCAGCAGGTTGCCCAGGCAGAGCACTGTCAGCGTTGGTGCACGCCAGGTTTTCCCAGACCTGCTGGTCTTGCTTAGCTGACAGAGCCCAGCTGCTAATGCTGGATGCAAACTCCCCCGTTCCCTGTAACTGCCTGTTCTGGTTGGTCAGCCTTGCTGCCCAATTCCTGCATGGCTTCATAGAATCATAGAATGTTTTGGGTGGGAAGGGACC
>BOSO01009488.1:2625-29714 GCA_018403395.1 Gorsachius goisagi | reverse complement strand
GAGGGTGCTTTATACATCTGCATGCTACTTTCAGGGGGGTTTTGCAATAGAGACACAATGCTGTTCTATTTATAAAGGCCAAGTAAATTGTATACAGTCTGTGGAGCCCTAACATCTCCGTATTATTAAAATAAAGCCTTTTATTTAGACAGCCCCTTTCACAGACCAAGGAAAAAAAAATCTCAGAATGTCTTTCCCCCTCCAATCTGAGTCAAGGTACGCACGTAATTTTGCGTACACTGAGGAGAACAGGAATACAGGTTTTTAATTTGTTCTTCACTTGAATTATAACAACTATTATTTTTTAAACACTCTATAACTTTTTTACAGGTTGTTTGAATAAGCCACAGCTGTAAATCCTGCTCAGCTGTCAAGCAAGGAAAAAGCTTTGCATTATCTTGTGGGCAAGGAAATAAACTGCCAACAGTGCAGGGGTTGGGGGCAAGGAAGGGGTTAAACAGGGTTTAATATGCTTAACCTGGCTCTCTGGGACAAAATCGTTGCCTTGAGCCGTATCTCTGCCATCTTCCCGTAATGGAAGGATGCCCGGTGATCAATACTTCCACAGGAATTACAGAGGAGGTCAGACAAGAATTCAACCACACAGGAAGCTGACAATGCTCAAATCTTCCTCAGTTGTGTTAGAATCAGCTAGACACTTTTTAATCTTTATCTAGTGAACAACAATTTCAAAATAAACAAGTTTTTATGATCATGCTGATGATTATGCCACAGCAAAATGCAGGGAGGCCGGTGCGTCAGACGGCTTCAATGACACAGCTAACAGTACCTATGGAGATGCCAGCACTGCAAAAAGCCCATCCAGGACTCTGAGGAAGGCAGCAAATGAACGAGCAAACACAGAAACCCCATCTAAACCAATCTCAATTACAGCATTTACAGTTAAATGCTGTGACTCGTGTAGAAACCACAATACCTAAGGAATTCCTCAACTGAACCTGGCTAGGAAACTGAATTCCTGACAATGTTTCATCTTTGATATTCTCCTACCGCGGCCTCTAAGAGCTGAGGGCTGTCCTGTGCCACCGAGCCAACATCAAAGAGCATGAGGGCAATCAAAACTACAGCTAAGGAAGATATCTCCCCGAGTTTCAGTTTTACAGTTGTCATATTTCTCCCCCAAGCAGTTCAGAGAAGTCTGTAGAGGCAAGAGAGGTCAAGGAGAACAAAGAAGTGTCAGGCAGAATTACTACTTGCAGGTGCTCTAATTTCATTTTTTTGGACAGATATGCCCAGCACACCCAGCTGGAAGTTAAGCAGCAAATCCCAAGGGACCAGCTATACCTTCCAAGAATCAAGCTGGGCTCCACGTAGCTTTTAGACTAGAAACAAAAAAGCACACAGAAAGCTTCTAGCCTGACCTTTCACTATTCAGAACGGCCAGCTCTTCACACTCCTGGCACACCTCTAATAGCCAGAAACTCAATTTTAAAGATTGTTGTGTGATTTACTCTCCAGTTAGTAGGAAATGAAAACTTAAATAAATCTATCATTAACCTATATCTGTACTAAATTTTGCTATTTAGGAGGAAACCTGGGGAAAGCTTCTCTGCCTGTGAAAATCATTGCCCCTTAAATGAGAGCACTGGAATGTTAAGTGTCCTCCTTTTGTTAAAGGCTGCCTTGTAGCTTGCTATTTAACTAGGAACAAAACCTAATTTCTAATCACCAAGTGTTCACACTTACAAAGGAATTATATTTAACATATTCTCTGGGATACAAAAATCAAGACCTTACAACTGCTGGTTAATCAGCACTGAAAGCCAGGCAGCGGTGGCGCAGACCCCGGCTTGGGCTGGCCACGGTTCTCTCCCTCTCACGAACCACACCGGGTGCCCCAAGCTGCCCAGCCTCTGCTACGTTAGGAGGCAAAAACGTATGAACAGCACGGCACAAGTCTGTCTGAAAGGGAAAGATAAAGGAATAAACTAACTTCATACTGCGCTCTGGCCACCCTTGAGGTGGCAAGAAGCACTTTTTGCAGGCAGATGAAGTCCTCCTCGTCAGATGCAGAAGAAAATTGTTGCGGATCTGCAGGCTCCCTCTCCTAATCTGTTCTGGCAAGATGACCATGCTATTTGCTTCCTTTATTTAAAAAAAAAAAATAGTCCGCATACATGAATGAAGGGCTAACCATAGAGTCAGTACCCACAGCACCGCTGGGAAAAGGGCCTGCTGCAAGATAAAAACAGGGTGTAAAATGCATCACCCAAGGATGCTTCTTTTTTGGCTTGTACTTTCTGTATAGATCAATAAGGCCTTGGTCAGGGAGAAGAGGTCGGGAGGGTTAGGGTTTGGGTTTTTTAAAGCCCTACCTGCTCTGTCACTAGAGCAGCCGATGGATGGAGCTCTACCAAAGGGCCGAGGAGAGAGCGCCAGTCTGGACACGGGGGCTGTGTGCCTCAGAGCTTGCCTTTTTTTGTGTTCAGCTCCGACAGATGTCCTTTCCCTACCACTCAGAATTACTCTTTTTGCAAAGAACAGAAGCCCTGAGCAGCCAAGACATTTGCCGACAGTATAAAAAGCGGTTTTGAGGGTGTGAGGGGGAGGGTCAAAAGCAGAAATCTGTTTATTTGGCACCTAAATATAGCCCAGTTAACTCAGCAAACATTTTTTCTCTACTACATGCTATTTTGTCTATATTTAGAGGCTGTAAGGCACCAGCTGTAGCATCACCATTTTATTACAGTCTCTGATGGGGAATTTGCTTTTGTTCCCCAGAACAAATCTCTGCTGTTAAGTGACCGTGACCACTCACCCGAGTCTTGGGTATAAAAGTTAAGTTTTCCGCTGATGCGCCAGCAGGAAGGATGAGCTCTCGGCCTCACCCTTCCACGAAGGAGCTACGCCTGGCTGTGAACCACGCCTGATGACCAGCGAGGACACATCGCGAGGCTGCTGTTCCACAGGCCCATCAGTTCTTTCGTTCAGCAAGACCCAGATGTCGGTGGAAGACAAGTTTCAACCAACTGCATTCAGAACAGAGGCTGCTTCTAAGAAAAGCCTTTGTGGATAGCAAACAAAAATAAGTGTCAGCATTTTGAGATTCTTGTTTAAAGAGTGTTATAACCCTCCAGCATACTTTTGCCTTTTTCTTTTTCTCTTTTTTTTTTTTCTTTTTTAAATAGGATTGCATACCTGGACACCTGTAGCATGTGGAGGAAAACTTTTCTTGCAATGAAAATTACCGTACACGAGGCTTAGGGCTACACAGAATGCTTCTTTAGGGTTTTTTTCCATAATCACTTAAATCAAACCTTGCCTGCTGCTATTCTGTCATACAGACAGATCTCTGTCAATGCCGCATCTGATTTACCTCTTCAGATGGGTGCACAAATAGACAACTGATTTAACTTCTCAGAATCCCTCCCTGCACAAGAGATACTTTTTAAAAAGCATAGGCCACGGGCAACAAAAGGATAGCTTTTTACTCAAAAAAAACTCCCCAGTATTCTACAGTTTTTCTCCAATGCTTTCACGCTAGTTTGCAGAGGTGGCTGTCTTTTACTCTCAATGTACGGGCTGCAGGAAAGTGCACTTGAGTCCACAAAGCAATCCAGAGAAAACGGTATCGAGGCACTGAATGGCTGTGTCTGAGCAACCTCAGGATCACCAACACAAACAGATAAAACCCCCAGACTTCTAGGTCTTCCGAAAACGTGCGGAGCACGAGAAAGGCTTAAAACAAGCAGATGATGCTGGTGGAAGGAAGGGAGGAAAACCCGTCCAGCAGTGTAAGCGAGGCGGGCGTAGCGCTGCGCGTCTCCCAGCGACGGATCGGAAGCATCAATGGGCGATGTCCAGGCTCCAGCTCAGGACCTGGCAGCCTTCAGAGCTCAGGACCTGGCAGCCTTCAGTTCTGCCATGCCTGTCTCTTGGTGACCTGAGGGATTTGGTGTCAGGCTGCAGACACTTGTGATTTGGGGTGTGATGGCCCCTCTCGTATCTCCCATTTTGTACTGGGAAGTCAAATGGAGAGCCAAGGCTACCCTGAAGGAGGTACAGAGCAAACAACCTGACACTGTCAGCTTTTCTGTGCATCATATTCTTCAACTGAATTGATAAAAATTCCATTAAGACGCTTGGAAAAAGCGTGGAATATTATCTCCCTATGATATATCATTTCTTCAATATGAACAAAGTGAAAAAATTTCAACTGCTGACCAATGAAATCAGAACGGAGCTGAGAGCTTCCAACTATGCAAGCACAATATATAATTTTTTTAAACTTCAGGCACTATTCAGGAACTCGCATCGATTTAACAGGTCTGCCACAACGCTCTGGAAGAGTGCTCGGCTGTGTTTAAACAGCAGCCGCCTTCAGTCCCGGCCCCGCAGCCAAAATTTTTGTGGCCACTAAATCCAGTGAGCTTAATCAAATCATGTGGCTCTAATTTATAACATTTGCCCATTACAGATCCCATCCAGAATCTTTTGTGGTGGAAAAGGTTGAAAAAACAAGTGGAAACAGGCTTGTTTTGATTAAACCTGCAACTGCAAGAGTCCTCTACGGCTCATGGATGGAATTTCCAGTCAAAACGAGGAGAGAGAGAAAAGAGTCGCTGTGCTCCAGAGGGGAAATTTGAGTGGCTTGGACTCTCGGCCCCCGGCTCTGCCCAGTTTCAGTCAGGTCTCCCAGGCAGCTGTCCTCACTATGCTGATGGGGCAGCCTCGCTCCCTATGGGAGCTTTTCTATTTGTACCTGCAAATACTGGGATAACGCCTCAACCTGCGTTTATACATCCTATGTGATGCTCTAAATAGCAGGCTAGTGGTTTCCTAATTGAGCCCTTTGGGGCTTTCAAATAAAAAAACATAATAAAAAAACCCCAACAAACCACCTGTTGTGTCTGTGCAAGAATAACGGCACAAAATCAGAAAGCTGAGATTTGCTTGATCGTGTCCCTTTTGGACTTGCTTTGCCTACCTAAATAACGGTAACAGACATCTGAAGGGAAAAAAAAGTTGGAGATTTAAGAGGGAAGCAGTAATTTGTTCCTCGTCATGGACAACACATGCTCTTGAAGTACCTGCCACGATGGTTGATGAGAAAATAACACCAGTTGCAAAGCAGAAGGTAGAGCAGCTGCTTTCTGCGCGACAGGAGCGGAGGCCAGGCCCACCGCCGTGCAGAGCCAAACGGCATTTTCCCCACTGCGTTAATCCCTAACGACCAGCGGTGGCACACGTAACGTGCCCGCGTTCGCCGTTCCTGGCTAGCCTGCTCCGGTGTCCAGGCTTGCCATGCCGGCAGAAAACACTCGAGGATGGCGCGTGCCCTCCTGGAGGCACATTAATAAATCTAGCAAATGAATGGAGGGAAATAAGACGGGTAGTTAGCGTTCCCTCGAGACTGCTCTAATGAAAGACTGCTGGGCCGCAATACAAGATCCACCCTGCGACGGATCACTGCACCGCTGCCAAAAAAAGGCCACGTGAGCTCTTCCTGCCCGGGCAAGCTGCGGCTCCAAGATACCCTGTCAGAGCCAGTTAAGAAGCAGCCCAAGGCCAGAGCTGCACCACCTGTGTCCCTTCTCCAAGCAGAAGCGTCGCGAAGCTTCAATTACCTCCCCGCAGCAACGAGTCTGACGCCAAGCAGCGAGCCGGAGGCCGTGCCTTCCTTTCAGCAGTGCCCCGAACCAAGGCAACGCCAAGGAAAACC
Organism: Gorsachius goisagi; assembly: GCA_018403395.1. Taxonomy (NCBI): domain Eukaryota; kingdom Metazoa; phylum Chordata; class Aves; order Pelecaniformes; family Ardeidae; genus Gorsachius; species Gorsachius goisagi. The sequence continues at coordinate 24,031 of BOSO01009488.1, read as the reverse complement.
GGAGTATCTGCCTTACTTGAGCTCTCCCAACATACTGGTATCGGCGTACATCTGCATTTGGGTATACTGCTAACAGAGAAAAGCCATCGCCCCTCCATGCTTCGCCCCTCTCGTGTGCCTCGCAGAGCTAGGCTTCTACCGGGAAAACAGAAAGCAATCAAGTATCTGACGAGCTGGAGATGTGTTCTTCCCTTCGTGCAACCGCCGTGTTAACAGGATTTATATGTGCAAAGATATGTAAGGGAAAAAAACCCACGTATATATTTATATACATACACACACACTCCAGTTCAACCAGTTCTTAAAATATCTAGCAAGTTGAGATAAATAGCAGCACGGACACAACTGGCACATGAAGGTATACGCACACCCCCACGCTTCTAACCGAGATTGAGCCCACTCTCTTGGCTGTACGCCCCCCACCAGTGAGACGTCACTGTCATTTGGTCCATAGGCAGGGCTGGAGCAAGGACAAGCAATGATAAATGCTAAAACGCAGCCTCCCAGACCTGGAGCGGCACCTCCTCAAGCAGCGCACCAAGACCTATCGAGTCACTGCAGATGACATTCCACCATCGCACGGCACGCGCCGTGATGTTTTGTCGATACAACTCCAAGCCGTTAGTACCGAACGCCCCGTCACCAGGTGCTCTCTTGCTTTGTGTCCTTCTTGGCACCGGTTCTTTCAGGCAGGGGATGTGTATTATCCATCTTTCGGCCGAGCCAAGCAAGGTGCAGGCAGCCGACGTGATAGAACTGGTGTTTGCCCGTAACAGGAGGCCCACGGGATGTCACATCTGATCAGTCACGAGTCGACTGATTTTGTACAAACTGGCACATTAGAAAAGCTGGATTGTCAGGAAAATCAAGTCTCCCGTGGTACCTTGTGCTGGAGCCACTGGAAGCTCTCTGCCTCCTGATGTATAGAGGAAACACAAGGCAGGTTTTTCGGGGAGATGCAAAGTCTGGACCCGATCAGATGGGACAGCTCTGTAGGAAGAGCTGGGGGTGAGAGGGAAGAGAAGGGCAAACACCCACAGGAAGAGAGAAGAACGTTGGGCAGAAGGAGGAGCAGGAACAAGAGACCCAGGGAAGTACCTGAGGGCTCAGAAGAGAAGGGGGAAGGGGCTGGCGAGGCTTTTCCTGGGGAGAGCAGTCTGCCCTGCCACGGGAGCAGAAAGGACGGTGGCAGAGGGCTCCGGGGACACAATGCCAGGGCACGTGCCACAAAGGGGACAGAGAAGTCACGCGGGGGACCCCGGGGGCAACACGGCATTGGAGATGAAGGGAACAGATGCAAAGAATTCAGCCCGCAGCAATGCGAATCGCAATACTCCCACGTTGTACAATCCCACCCTGCAGATTCGGATCCGGCTGCAGGTCACTGCAGAAAACTGGAAAGGAGGTGTAATTTCCCCTCTTTCACAATGCTTGAGCCCTCAGTTTTTCCTCCCTCACTCCTTAAAGCAGGAAGAGAAAGAAAAGAAACCCTCGTGCCTCGTTTGCCCCATACTGCCTCTCCCCCAAGTCCTCGCTGCTGCCCGCTCCACGCCTCCCTGCGGCCACCGGAGCCGGGATCCAGCCAAGCATTAGCCAGCCGCCGCTACCGCAGCCATGGTCGCGATGGCAGCCATGTCCAACAACCCTCCTGGAGACCCCGTCCCGCTTATCGGGTGTCAAAACCATTTCCCTATTTCGTGCATTAAATAGATATAACATCAAATGACAAAACAGTAGCCGCCAGAAGATGTGCATCTCCTCTACGTGACCACGTTTAGCTACGCTTAAACCTCACGTGTAACCCCTTGTAGACTTTCACCAATTTAAGCAATGCTGAAAGTCCCAGGCAGAGCCGTGGGCCCTAACTCCACGCATAGTATTTCCAACTCAGAAGGGAGGATGCCTGCGCTTCCATTTTACTTACCGGACTTTCTCCGGTTTTTAAGAGTCGTGATTTTCAAAGCGTCTCTGTAGCTACAAGCTCCCTATTGTTTCCAGCAAGCACAAAGGTATAGCTGAATGCTTTATTTGCATCACATTGGGTTTATCTACACCTTCCCCGAGTGCTTGGCTATTGCCTCGATGTGCTGCTGCCTGAGTCATGCGGCGATTGATTTCTTCTATTCATCAGAAATGTTACCCACCAAGAAAGTTATTTTCCTCATTTAGCCTGTGGGCTAGAAGAGCACTAATGAATTCCCCTCGCCCGGTGGATCTTTGCACACAATTGACATCAAATAGGCAGTTTAAACAGTAACAAGCCCTGACAGATCCCAGGGATCCACTTACGCTGGGGGCAGGGAGCAATGGCTTTAGATTTTCATCACATCCATGTCACCAGTTATTTACTCTCTTCCTCCTGAATCGGAATGATACTCTCTGGCTGCTAAATCCCCAAAGCCAACAGCATTTCACATTCCCAGAGCCCAGCTGATACTGGCGAAAAAAAAAAAAAAAAAATCCATATACACCACCAATATTAAGGCTTAGTCATTTTCTATCCTAATAGAAGCCCACCTCGTAGTGTATCTGCGTTAATGCAGTGGTCCCGTACGTGTAGATGAGTACGTAGGTGCACACACACTGTCTGTACCCGCTTCTCCTGAACCGAGGACATCACACCTAACGCACAGTACGTGCCTATCTACAAGACTCCAGTTTCATTTTCAGCCCACCCAACTGATTTCTCCTGTTTGTTCAGCCCACCCACCACCTCTCAGAACATCAAATACGTGAACAAAAGGAGCTGGCCTGGCTGGGCAGTTTTCAAATTCACTTCAAGTCTCCGTCGCAGAGCCGGTCCGCAGCTTTCCTGACACAGTTTGTGTGTTTCACAGGAAACACCTCCAACAAATATGCTCACAAACCGAATCAAAAAGGGGAACTTTGGAAAAAGAAACGCCGCTGCAGGCAGGCGAAGTGCTGCAGCACAACGAGGGGCCTTTTTTTGGCGATACCCTGCTTCAAGACTGCCCGTAACAAAGCAGCGCCGAGTACCGTCCAAATACCCCAACCCTGCGGCGCGATTCTCAAGTCTGGGAGCCCATTTTCTACTTTGAAGCCAGGCACGGGTGCTCAAGTTTGGCTATCGGCGCTCAGGCAGCGGTTTCCAAGGAAACCAGCGACTGCATGAGCATCGCGAAGCGCGAGTCCTGCGCTCGCCGTTTCACGAGTACCTTGGAGCTGTCTCCCTGCCACAAACCCTTCCCGGTAGGCGCTTCGCCACCGTTTCTAGAAGCCCCTAATACAATCTGAGGCTTTCAGGGTGTCGGCATACACGGTACATATCCAAGCAACGCGCACACTTGCAACCGAACCGCTTTCTGCAGATGCTGAGAGACGGAGACAGGAATTATCTGAGTTGGTTTAGGCTCCAACATAGCAAATACTTTTGATTTTTCCTGTTCTATCAGCCCTTCACAACAAAGATGCAAATAGCAGGGACTTCTCTGCCCGCACGTAACCCCTAGAAATGGCAAAACAGGAGATGAAAAACATTTATGCAAATATTTATCCTTTAGCCTGCTACAAATGCAAGTATTTTGGCACCATGGAAAGCCAGAAGAGAAGCCACACCAGCAGCACAGGCAGTCAGGATTACCATTTATGCCAGTAAGTGGCATTTAAACCACCAGTCTCTCTGGTTCGAAAAGCACAGCTTTCCAGCACCCCTTACCTGGAGTAACTCAGTGACTTCTGAAATCTTCCCACCCCACAGTACCTATCCCGAGCAAGATAACCAAAGAAGTATGAGTTGCTCGTTGCTACTAAGCAAAACTAAAAATAATTGAAACTGCAGCGACGTTTAATCTTGCCGTCACCCATCAAAGTAAGAATCAGACAGAAAATGACAAAACAAATACAGGGCTTTAAGAGCTTTGTCCAGCGAATTGTTTTTTACCTTCCTTTGAATAAAACACCTCTGGTCCTTAGGGTTTACATTCAGCGTAAGCATTATGTGACCAAACAAGCATACTTCAGAGATGACACAGAACACTACTTGCCAATGGAGAAAAATCTTCGTCCCCCGCACAGTAACTAAATACAGCGTAGTTACTCCTTACCACCACCGGTCACCAAAGCCTCAGAAGGCTGAATCCTGCAAAAAGCCAAGCCACCAGCAATCTCACGCTTGCCGCTTCACAACGCAGCAAGCAGCGCCGGCTCCGAGGCGTGAGTCACACGTGTGCCTCTCGCGTCGAGGAAAGCCCCATCCACCACCACCACCACTGCCAAGCCAGACCTGTCAAAACAGACTAAAATAACATTTGACTGGCTCGCATTCGCCGCTATCCTCAACACGCTGCATGCTAAAACTGCTGTCAGGAACCGTATCATCCTTCACAATAAAACCCCATCCCTGCGAAGCGCGAGGAGGCTCTGCTCCCAGCCCCGCCGTGCGAACAGAAGCGGAGCAAGTTGGGTGTTTGGGGAGGCAAGAGAGGAGATGGCTCACAAGGCAGCTCTGCCAAGCTGCGTGGCCAGCACAGAGACGAGAGAAATTTTGGGCTGGACTGCTGGGTAGGCAACTAGTCCCACGTACCCGGCTCCAGCAGCACTTGCTAGAGGAGCGGGCTGTCCTTCACAGCATCCAAGAGCTCGTCCACGCAAATCAGCCAAACACAAAAACCGCGATAGGGTTTGAGTGGTACCAGGCTGCTAGAACAGCAGGAGAAAACTCACCCTGTCCCCTTGAGAGCCGCCAAGACGAGTGGAAAGCCAATTGGTGTGGGCCTGAGGGAGATCGTTCCTGGCCACATCGCACATCGGGGGGCACGTCATCCTTTCTCACACACCTCCGACCACTGGAGAGATGCTGCCCCATTGCCACTCGACACACGAAGTCCTAACCCCCTAAATCCTGCATACTGAAAAAAACCCCGCTGACATTAATGGACGCCTGTGTTAATCAAGAAAAGGCAGATCTTTCCAGGCACATAAATTTTTCTTCAGAACAATGTTAAACTACATTCAGATGGATTCAACATTGTATCGCACAGCACATAAAAGCAACCACACCAGTTAATTATGCTCGAACAAATGATAAATGCGTTTCAGTCGGTGGCTGGACACATGACACTGAATTACATCTGATACTAAAAAAAAAAAAAAAATAAGGTAGGGCTGCACCCCCACATCCACCGCTGCTGCCTGCTTTTGACACGGTGTTTTCTGCAGCGCGACTCCAAACCCAGGACCTAAGGGGACTGAAGAGGCCACCATCCCTCGCCCGATCTCACAGCTCCTGCCCCACACGCTTCAGGAAGCAATCACGGCGGGAGCATTGTCTCGGTCCCCGAGCACAGGTCCCTCAATCATCTCAACCATCAGTTTCTAGTGGTTAAATTACATTGCAACCATCCTCCAAATCATTTTAGAATGAGGAAAGCGTGGGGTTTAAGAAAAAGGGTTGGGGTTTTCGTTGCTTTGGTTTTTTTAGAACTATAGTTTGAGAGTTTTAATTAATGGATGGCTCCTGGGTACGGCGGCGTACGTACCATTTATAAACACCAGCAGCTAATTTTATGCAAACACTCCAAATATGAAGTGCTTTTCAAATATTTCTGGGGGTTTTACTACTATTACGATCTCTTAAAAACATGCCTCTAGTCCCCAGAAGATGTGCACATTCGTCTTCAGAGAACCAATTTGGCCGTTGAAGGGATTTTGTTAAATCTCTTGTACGTACGTTGCACTTTCCCTAAGGCTGTGCCACCAAGTATTTTATTTTTTTTAAATCAGAACTCTTAAATAAGACTCACAGGCTGCTTCTTCCCCCAAAAACGCATCTCTGGGATTTTGGCAGATTCCCCAACTTTACATTCAAAGCATTCCCAAGTCTGTTAACTCACAAAAAGTCAGATTTCATCTTACTCAACATTCTCTACAAATGACACAGCACCGCGCCGCTACCTCAGTTAACGGCAGGGCACGCATACACCACCTCTGCCAGGAGAAGATCGGGCCCTGCACATTCCTTTGTGCTCACAAGCTCTCTGCTTTCGTTTACATTCTGCTTCTACATTTTTTTTTTCCCCCTTCTGGAAAACAAAATAATGCTGATTGCAGAGTCTTCCAAAAAAGCACACAGCTGCTGCCAATCCCCAAACAAAGCAGCCTGTCAGAATTGAAGTCCTGGGTATTTTCCCATGGCAAGTAGGAAATAACGAAAGCGAGGAGACGAGAGTTACAGCTTCCCAGTTAAAAAGGCTCCTCTCCGGTCTGCAGCTCCGTAAAATCTTAATTGAAGTAACAGTTGGTACAAACCCGGTCTCGCAGTATTCTTTCCATGCTGACAGGCTGTTAGCAGCCAGGATATATCCTGCAAGGGGGTCAAAGGTGTGGAAAAACAAACAGAGCAGCAATTTTAGAAGATGAAGAGGAGATAAGGATTTGTCAGGGCATTTTTCTGCCATGGAAAAGCATCCAGCCTTCTCCACAGTCTGCGCCCACTTACTCCAGGCACTTCTTGCAAGGCATTTCCTTTGGGGGGAGAAAGAAAAAGCCCCTTTATTTTAGACAACTGGCTTCTGGCTACTTGAATAGGAAGACTGCGAAAGATGCCAATGTCTGACTTCCCTCACTGGTCGTACAGCCAGGATGTGTCCCTCCATGGACTTCAGCTGTAAACTCCTCACGTGAACCCACAAAGTCCCCCCCCAAAAAAAAGTTGAGAGACAAAATAAGCCCAGCCCTGCGACAGCAACTGAAACCCTTTTAAACGACACGCACCTTAAATGGCGAGGGCTGCGGGCAAGGTAAGGTCCTGCAGGACATGTAGCGGCGCTTTTTCCGTAAGAGGCAACTTAATTCACTTGCACGCTTAAAAGCCATTCGGAGGGCAACCATTTTGTAACCCAGAATCTTCCGCGTGGAATCGCAGCAGCTTCCACAGACGCTTGACCACAAGGTCAGACCCACGGGTATCAGAAGGCTACCACGGCCCTCACGACCACTCCTCCTCCTTTCTAACAGACTTTCTACTTCTGCTGGTCCTACCAATCTCCAGCGGCCTCGGGTGCTCCACCAGACCAGGGGGACAGACCCAGCACCACCTCACTGCAAAAAACCACACAACTGCAGATTCCCTGGGTGTCCTCTTGGTGCTCCTACTTCTGTACAGTGCTGGCGAACAGGCTGATGGCCGCTCTGGTGGCTTCTCAAAACCAAAGGTTGATGCCATTACCTCAAGAGTCACTGAGGTTCGGCATGAACGGGGCAAAAAATGTCAACCCTTCCTCACGTACTTTGGTAGTTCCTGTTCTGCTTCCAGGTCCTCTCCACCTTAACCTCCAGTACTGCCACAAATGGCTATCTTAAAGATCAAGCTGTCATCAAGATTGTGTCATGTTTAATCAAGGCAAGGACCTCCCCTCAACCACACGGGAGCACTGTGTCAGCTATGCTTGCGACTGCCCGTAGAAAAGCATAGGAAAAATCAAAAGTCAGGTATTAATGATCCCAAGTAAACTAAATCAGTTGCGGTTCCTCACTCAGTCTCCCAGGTACATCCACCACTAACAGAGCGAGTGATCTGGATTCTATTTTAATCATAACAACTACAGGTCAGCACAACACAGGGCTCACGCTTTCCTTTTTTTAGGTAGCCCTATCCTCCTTTCCATTGGGACGCTCGAATTAAAAGTGCTCATCGGTGCAGTTACGGATTTAGGCAAGCACCCGAGATGACCGTCTATCACCAGAAGACATCGCGTCGCCTCGGGAGGTGCCCCCCATCCTCGGGCACGAGGCTTTGAGGGCTTCTCGTCACCGCAACGTGACGGCTCAAACCGAAGAGCGCACGCTTGCTAGAGCAGCGCGCGCGCTCCTGAAGCTACGAGCAAGTACCTTTTCCGCCTCAGAGATTACGAGATGCGAAGCTGGGAGTTGGCTTAAATATTGTAAATCGCATTATTAAAGAGTATTGACCATGGAAGGCCGGCACCAAATACTCCCTCAGGCAGGTGGCACGCATGACGCCCCACGTGAGACTACGGCGAGGCATTTATGCAATGAGCAATTAAAATTCAAGCTGGAAAATGTTAATTCAAGGCTTCGTCAGGCTTCCTACGAATTTCACCGTGCACAGCAGAGGCTCCAAGCTCCTGCTGCTGAAACCTGAAGCGCTTCCCGAGCTCCGGGGAGCTCGATTCACACTCTGAGGGCACCAAGGGGCAAACACACACACCGCCCTGACCGAAAAATATAAACATTTGCAGATGCGATACGCTGCCCTATGTTTAATTGAGGAAATTAATGCCTCTAGGCCACCTTATCCCACCTCGGACATTTAGGAGGAGACGCGCCCTGGCTTGCCCAGCCCGCCGCCTGCTCCCAGGGGAGCCATCCCCCGCACCTGACAGACCCCGGCCTCCATTTTTGGGGGTGGCTTTTGGGGGGTTTAGGGGTTGGGGTTTTTTTTTCGGTCCACCAGAGTTTCTCCCCGCCGCCCTTTTGAATCCGGAGCGGCGGCCGTTCGCCTTAAAAGGGCAAAATATCTGTGGAGAACCGGGAGCGGGGGCCGGGCCGGGGGTGGAAGCGGCAGCCGCCTCCCCGCCACACGGCGGCCGGGCCGGGCCGGGGGTCCTGAGGCGGCGGCGGGGCAGGCCCATGGCGGCGGCCCTGCCCTCCCTGGGCGGGCGGCCCGCGCGGCGGTTGCCAGGAGACGGCGGGGCCCGCCATGGCGGCGGGAAGGGCTGAGGCAGCGACACCGCCCGGCCTCCACCCGGCCCCGGCCCAACCTACCGGGGGGGAGACGGGCGAGTCCCGGCGGCGGGAAGGCGGCTCCCGCTCCGGCATCCCCCACCGGGGCAGCGCGGAGCGCCCGGGCATGGCCCCTCACAGCGGCCCCGCCTCGCCGGCAGCACCTGCGCCGCCGGGCCGAGGCTGCGCCGGGAGGCCGGGGCCCGCCCGCCGTGCGCCCCCGCAAGGGCGGGGGGGGACCTGCACCCCAAACGGGACGGGACGGCCCGAGCCATCCTCCGCCGCTCCCCTTTAACTCCACGGGGACGATGCCGGCGGCAGCAGCGGGGGGGGGGGCAGCGATCCCGCTCCCGCGGGGTCCCCGTTTTCGCCATTAAATCGCTGTGAAACCAGGGCAGCGCATCCCCCGGGGCGCCGGCAGCCCAGGCTCCCCGCAACTTTCCCCTCGCCGCCGCCGCACACCCTCCCCCGGGGCAGGACGCTGCTACGAGCAGTGCCACCGCCTCCCCCCCTCCGCCCCCCAAAAACGCCAGCACCCACGGGGCAAGGCAGCCCGGCGGGCGGCGAGAAGGCTGCCCGGGCACCGCGCCCCCGCCGGCTCCCGGCTCGGCACGGCTGCCGCTCCTCCCCGGAGGGGACAGACCCCCAGCTCCCCCCCCACACCCCCCGCAGCGGCCAAGCCCCCGGGGCCGCGGAGCGCTGCGGCTCAGCCCCGGTCCCCGCCCCGGGGTGGGGGCGGCCGGGCCCGCCGGGAGCGGGGCTCTCCCCCGCCTCGGGGCTCGCTCCTCTCCCCCTCCCCACCACCCCCCCAAGGCCGGGGCTCGCACCTTCCCCGCCCCGCGGGCCGGCCGGCAGGGCGCGGGGGCGGGCGGCAGCGCTGCGGGGCTGCGCTCCGCGTCCCTCCCCGGCGGGCGGCGGCAGCGAGGGCGGGGGTGGCGGGGCAGGGGCGCCCGCCGGCAGCGGGGGGGGGGGGGGAAGGGAGCGAAGGGGGCGGAGGGCGGCGGGGGGAGCGCTCGGCGCCCCGCGGGTACCCGGGGCGAACCCCCTGCTTACTGCGGGCTCTTGGGGTAGAAGGGGAGGGTGACGTGGCTGAGGTCCTGGATGTCAAAGGCGGTGGGCTCGGCCGAGATCGCCTGCCGCTTGGTCCGCGGCTCCCCCTGCAAGGTGCCGGCGCTCTGCTGCTGCGCCTGCTGGGTGGCGGGCCGGATCACCGAGCGGTACTTGTCCAGCTCGTTCTGCAGCTTCTGGATCAGTTCGTCCTTCTGGTCCAACTCCAGCTCCAGCTCGTCGATGAGCGCATCCCGCTGCCGCAGCTCCTCGATCTTCTCCTGCAGCGCGTACTGTAAATCCCGCAAAGTGCCCATGCTCCTGCCGCCTCGCTCGCCCCTCGCCTCTCCCGGCAACTTTCCCCCCCCCACCCCGGGCCGCCCGCCGCCTCCCCGCACTTGGGCCAACTTCGCCTCCGCCTCCCCCCCCCCTCCGGCCCGGCCCGGCCCGCCCCGGCGCGGCCCCGCTGCCCGCCGGGGCCCCGCCGCAGCCGGACCCCCGCGCCGCCGGCACCGCGCTCCGGAGCCGGGTTGTTAGGGGCGATTCCGATCCGGCTGCGTCAGGCTGGGCTGGCGAGGAGCGGGAGCCACACACACACACCCACACCCCCGCCGAGGGGCGGGCGGCGGCGGCAGGGGCGCCTGCCGGGATGGATGCACATGCACTCCCCGCGCCCTCCCGCCCGGCCCCCGCGCCGCCCACCCCGCCGGGGTCGCCCGGAGCGCTGCGGGAGGGGGCGGCCGGGGGGGCTGGGCTGGCCGGAGGGGTGGGGGGGGGGGGTGACCGGGGGCTGCCCCCGGGGGTGGCGGAGCGCTCCGCCGCCGGCAGCCCCGGCCCCCCCTCCCCTCCCGCCTGTGGCAGGGGGAGCCCCTCAAACAGCTCCAAACCCCGGGCGATGGCTGCGCGAACCTGCCCTCCCCGTCCCGCCTGCGGGGGGTTGGGGGGGGGCCCGGTCCTCTCCCTTCCCATCCTCGGCTCCCATCAAGGATGCTACTTTTTCCCTACGGAACTTGCCCGCCTTATCTCCCTTTTACTTTTTTTTTTTTTTTCCCTTTTAAACAGCCAATTTTTGTTGCCTTCTCTGAGTGAAAGCACGAGCCGGTGCCTGGCATGGCTCCCGCTCAGTCTCAGCAAGCTTTGGGCTCCAAAAACCCAGATTTTAATATGAATATCGGTCAAGTACGCCTGCACTGGAAAAGCCTGGAGGCAGGGCATATGGGTCTTAGAGCACTGAAAAAAAAAACCAAACCCAACCACCTAACTTAAAATATGGGAGACAGACTTTCTGCATAGCCCCCAATACCCACATGAAAGCAGGAGCTGGTTTCTGCCGTACCAGACATGATAGGATTTTCCCAGCGTGCGAGCGCGACGCCTCACGCGCTAGGATTTTCTGCGTGCCGACAAACCGCTACGCGCCGGTTCTACCTATGCGATACAGTCCACAGGTCTGCAGCACAGAAATAACAAAATAAAACGAATGAGCCGCAGCGGCTGAGCCCTCGGTGCCAAATGGCTCTGTTTTCTTTTGTCTTGCCTGCGTTTGCCAGGCGCAGAAGGGACAGCGGCGCACGCCGTGAGGACGCAGCTCCTGGGCTTGGCCCTGCAGGGCGGAAAGAGGGATCTGTGGGCAAGAAAATAGCCAGTTTGGGGGTCTCCCGATAAGACTGCACAGTCTGGCGGGGTCGGGGGTGAAAACCCCCACAGCCCAGCTTGGGCACGGGCGTCCCGCAGGAGCTGCCGCAGCGTGGGGGCACTGGCATGGTTTCGTGCTCGGGTGTTTTCAGGGCAGCAGAAGCAGCTGCTTCAGTTCCCTCTCTGGGGAGGAAAGAGGTGGGATGCAGCCGTGGATGCATTTTTTGGAGGGGGGTGGTACCTACGTGTTTGCATCTGCTGTGAGCAGCGGGTCTAGACCTCCCATTCGGGCATTAGCTGGGCGTGAGAGACATCCAGAGAGAGACCGTGATTACGGGCTTGGGCTTGAGGGCTTTGGGTTGGTTGGTTGTGGGGCTTTATTGTCCTGTTACATACCGGCACTTGGCTGGGTCCAAAGTTCCAGCTTTCAACCTGCAGATGGTCTTTATAAAATAAATTTTAGAAAGAACAGACAAGGAATTGCAACTGCTCCCTGATCAACGCCGTTGTCTGCAAGGGCCTGGCCTCTGTAAGCGTGAGGCTTTGCAGGTTCTGCAACGTAGTCGATACCTCCTGCATTTTTTGAGATGGCACGTGAAAAAAAACATAAAATTGGGTTATGTAGAACGCTTCAGTTCTCAGTCCCCTGGATGCGTATGTGCCAGGCACAAAAGCAAAGTCCCTGGTTGTTTTCACGGGTTGCCAAAGCGCTTTAAGTTCAGACAGCATTTTTTACTGTATGTTCCCTCCATTTCAATCTTGCATAACTCGCCAGGAACAAAAGTACCAAATACCTTCTCAGCATTTCCATTTTAAAGACAACTGGCATTAAACAGATGCATTCCTGCTGCCTACAAACTAGAAATCAATGATAAATAAAATATTTTAATAGCATTCAGCTGACTTGCTTAAAGATTTATTGTTTTCCTCCCCGCAGAAGCGATACCAACTTCTGGATGAGGGCGACAGCGATACAGTTAACTGAAGCCCACCAGGCTTCGGAAGAAGAACAGCCCTGGGGGGAAACTTGTGCATAATTTCTTGATGATAGGGGGGTAAAGTCACATTACTTGGTTTCTATTAGAGGTGCACAGCCTGGGACTGAGGCAACACTACCTATATCAGAAAGGAGCTGGAGAAAACTGTGAGAAATTAGGGGAAATAAAACCGGCGAGGAGTTTAGCTGAGTGTATCTAAAGAAAATACTTATTTACAGGTGGGAAGTAGATTTTCATAAGACCTACGAGGTCTAAAGAGAGATTTTATGGCTCAGTTTTAGATTTGGGACTATAATCAGCAGCTGTCAAGTCTAAGGCTGGTCTCCCGTGATTTAAGGGATGAGGCCAAAGCAGCCCGAAGGGCTTCACAGCCTGGCAGTCGAGCTCTGCCGCGGGAAGGCAGCCAGCGGTTGCCTATTTTTGACTATTCGCCGCTCTCCCAAAGAAACCGTCGGGCGAGCGCAGATCTCCTCCCTGCGGTTCATACTCCAGGCTTTCCTGGTACCGGCTGGTGCGCAACCTCAGGGATCCCAGGGTACCACCCCACGCCGATAAAAATAAATCCTCCGATCCCCTTCCTTTCAACTTAAAGTTCCCAATAAAAAAAATCTCGGACTCTCGGAGCAGCTGCTTTGTCTTCTTGATCCAGCGAACGGAAAGAAATGGCTTTAGGGAGAAGAATGGCAGGAATGCACCAACTGGCTTGGGTTTCAGCAGGACGGGGTGAAGCTGCTTGCGGTTTGTTAAGGCAGCCTTCGGCTACGGTCGTCCCAAAGCCTTTTTCTGATCCGGCCACGGCAATGCAGCGCCTGGGTGTCAAGTAAGCAGCAAGCCGAAAAAAAAGAGCATCTGCAGACGGCGTCCTCCCTGCCCCAAAACACTTCGTGCCACGGCTCGCTGATGGAAATCACACGGAACAGGGCTGTTTCTTCTCTTTGAACAGGCTGTGATACACTCACAATATTTCCTCTCTGCACAGCTCCTAGGTTTTAATAGCTTTTGCTTCTAAACCTTTCAAGGATCATCTGTCACCAAATGCACCCACTCAGCTGCCATCTTCCAAGCTGAAAACATATTTGAAAGCTCTCCACTCTGCAAACATCTCCCCAGCTCGCCAATCAAGGCTCAGGTAGCAAGCGGGATCGCTGACAGGCAAATGTCACCTTGCTGCAGCCGGCCAGGACAGCACGGACGGAGAAGCTGGAGATGCATCACTGAGTACATACATAAACATTTCCCTCCTCCTGGAAGCATTTTTTTTTTTTCTCCCCCCGCCTAATCCACTGCAATGCCAATCCTTACCCTTTTCCCAGAATATCTACGGGAGCAGACCAGCCTGTGGTGAGAAAGTTGAACCGCGTGGATGTTGCGATGCATTTCTCTGCTGGTCGGGGCTTTGTGCAGATTTGGGGAGGTGCGTGACCCACGGGACTCTACCTGCCGATGGCACGCAGCCGGCTGCAAAGCCGCATGCGGTCCCTACGTGCATACTCACAGCAACACCTTTACGATGTGAAGAAGGAAAGACTAAAAATACAGGAAGATCCAGAGGAAAGCAGCACATCCATGAGCTGAACGCTTGCAAAAAGCATGCTGTAACCAACTCACGTTGCAGTTCACCCTGGAGAGTCACCACGTCTCACCCATGGGGTGCCACCCTCCCCATTCCACCATGCACCCAAAAGTCCCGCCAGTCCCTGAGGCAGAGGTCGGAGTGCCACCTACTGAAACATGAACACATCTGACTCCTCCCTCGGGCACATTTGGCCATTCTTCTTGCCTTTTGCCCCAAAAAGAGTGCCTCCGGTAGCTCCTTCTGGGGCCACGGTGCCCTATGGAATTGCAGGGGGCAGCTGGAAAATAATTCAGCCCCCAAGAATGGGGATGAGGGTGAAACTACTGTGGCAAAGCAGTCTCATCAAGACCAAGGAGCGGGAATTGGCAGTATCTGGGGAGTGCTTCAGCCCCATTTATCTCCAAAAGTAAGTCCTGTTGTCTCGTGACACTGGACATGCCCTCTGATTTAGGTCCTTTCTGGAGCTTCTGAAAATGAAGCTGAAACCTGATTGTTCCTCCCCTCCGAAGGGACGGAGATCTCCAGGGCTGGGCACTCTTGCAGCGAGTGCTGTCTTTGAAATCCCATTGATTACCGAGTGCTGAAAGTCAAATCAACATCTCAACTGGATTATCTCGAGGATTTTCCTTTAGCGTGGAGATTCTTTCCATTATCAGTAAGAAACGCTGAGAAGCAGCTCTCCTGAAGAGCATGCAACTGCTCAGCCTGCCCTAGGAAATCCTCCCAGGATGAAGATCATCTGGAGTAGAGTGCAGGAGGAAAAAAAAAAAAATACCCCAAGACATTAACGTTACCAAAAAACGCTCGCCGCAGAAACAAGAAAAAAGTCATAGTGTGCTCTACTGCAACTGGCGACACGCTTAGCTTTTTATATCACATTAGGGGCACAAAAATGAATGTCTGTGTCAGGCAAGGCAAAAGGATGAGACGCTGTGAGTGTATAACAGCACAGAATTATGCGTGTAACACCATGGTTTCAAGCCCTCCTCCCCTCACAGGCACAGATGCATGTGCCACCGTCAGATGTAAGATTCAAATTTCCAGTCCTTTGCCCAGAAATTCGGCACAAAGGACCTAGCGCCCTGCCAAGGTAAGAGAGAGCTCCTTGTTGCTCTTCCAGGCTGGGGGAGAGCCCGTAGTGGTGGTTCCTGCTGGGTGGGCTGCAGAGCTGGAACAGTAGAAGAGTGCTCGTCATCTTTATGGGAGGAACATGAGTTTTACAGAAAAATGGCAGAATCAATTATTCTCCATACCCAGAAGTTGAATACACATTCAACGAGCCCTTCAAAGCTTTTTCCTTCCATCAGAACAGGCAAAACAGTCCCTCTGACTTCTCTTCCCCACTAACAAGACCTATTCGTACCAGCCCTGCCCACGTGCCTACAGAAACCACAGATCCTCTGCCCTCCAAAAGGCACCTGACACGCTCTAGTTGAAAGATGTCTTTCTAAGCCAGGCTCTTTCTCCCCTGACCGCATGGGAAGCCGGATTTGCAGCACCTCGCCCCATCAGATGGTGGCACGTGATGGCACTGGGTCTCTGCACGCCTTTGCTTCAGAGCTGGCCCGGCCGCTCCCGAGTCCCTGCGGGGTAGGAGAGGATGCTAGGGGCTTCCTGGGAGCACCTTCTCATATCCCCAGCCTCAAGGAAGTCCTCGGGGCTGGGCTGTCTCCCAAAAAGAGTCAACTCATTTTCTGTGTGGCCCTAGGTAGGAGCTGCAGGCCGGTCAGGCGTGGGAACCACCGACCCCGATCCCCACCCCTGTCCGCATGGATCCTGTCCATACACACCTCAAGGGACCGGGTGATCGTCTCCCGCCTGCCAGAAAGGGCTGGACTGCCCAGCACGGTCAGGCACGAGCGGAGCTTAGACGTGTCTTCCCATGGGCTGGATTAAGCCAGAAGCGCCTTCAAAATGATTCAGCTGCCTTAAGAAGTCTCTTTAGGCTCATGCTAAGCAGCAACTTGTTCTGAAAACTGCCGACATGAATACTTAGTGCTGTTTTGCAGTTACTACAATTAGACACTGACTATGCCCCTACTTTTCTCAGCAGTCCCAGGGCACTGACTATGTAGAGCAAAAGCAGCATTTAGACAAAAGCAGCCCTGGCAATGTAGTTTTGCTTTGCTTTCAGCCTTAAGCTACTGGCAAATGAACCCAGGGACCAATTAAATTTAATGTAAGGATGCAGACCTAGTCTGGGAGCCATGAGATACAGGATATAACGGAGGTGAGGTTGTAGAAAACATCAGCTCAGTTGAGGCAGTTGGAAAACCAGATTCATTCTCGCACACGTATCTGTGAGACTGGAAGAAGCTGAGACCTTAGAAGGAAGGTGGGAGCCGTGTGGTGGATCTGAGGCCACTGGTTTGCATGGAGACACGGCTGGGATAGCTGGGCCAGCTTCCCTGCACTTCTCATCGACCAGAGCTTGACCGCTCGGGACAGCCCGTGCCCAGCGACCCTTCTGTCTTCACTATTGAACGTACATTCCTCCTCCCGCTGCCTATCTCAGTGTCCTGGTGAAGGGGTGGGAGAGCTCGGCGACTCATCTGTCACCCAGCCCACGCACCAACCGGCGTGGGGCTCCTGCCCGAGGATGAACTCAGCCCAGCCTGATCACACAACAGGGACAGCAGCCCCATGCCGAAAAGCTCCGCAGTTCATTCAGTCATGGAACGATCAACAGGCGCAGGCCACCAAGAGTTTCCCAAACCTCACTTTCCAGAGGCAAGACCCTTACAAAGCCATGGACACGGCCAGGAGCCCTGCGGCCACCTAGCACACGCTGCGCGTCACCTCTGTATCGCGCTGCTTCGGAAAGGCACGCGGGCGGAATGTCGATCCGGCCTCACCGTGTTACGCGGTCCAGGCAATCAGGAACTCAAGGGGGTGTCAGGACATCTGGGTCAAATCCCAGCTTTCTGCCAGTGTTTCTGACGTCCCCTGCTCCTCCCAACCCTTTCCGTGTGAGAGCATCTCTTCATTGGTCTGGATGCAGGACCAACAACAGCTTCCAGGAGCACCCTTTGGAGCAGCAATTCTTGCAGCGTGTTCAGCAGTACGCTGGCAGGACCTGCGCTGACCAAAGGTGGGGTTTGTCCTGTGAGCCAGGTCCTTCACGGTGAGCTACCCAAGCACAGCCAAACCCATCAGCTGTTGCCGTGCGGTCACATCTTTTCCTTCCTCCAACCCCCGATGCCCTCCGCAACTTGCTGATGTTTTTAGTCGCAGTTCTCTGGTTGCACGAGGTGGAAGGCAAAGTACTCGGGACGGTACGAACAGCAAGAGGCTGGGTCGTGTCCCCCCCCCCCGCATTACTTTAATTGATAGCAGCTCATTTCTACAGCCTGGCTTTGAAGCTGCTGGGCGCCGTTTCTCACCTTCCCAGGTTTAACGATAGCAAACCACTTGCCAGCCCCGGGCATTTGCAATTCCGGGTGCTCCCTCTCATTGCCCTTTTGGACCCCGCAGTGTTTCTTATCTCTCCTTGCCAGTAATGCACCACTCACCTACTGTAATTGCCTTGGTCTGATGGGCTGATTTATCCAACCTTCAAAACAATTCATTTATATTTGAAATTGGATTAGAAATAAACACGTATTCCGCTAGCACCGATATGACAATAACCAGCGCGCTACCATTATTTCATGATGAATGCACCGTGAACAAGTGCGCCCTCTCTTTATGTAATCAGATTAATTCCTCTGCTTATTAACAATTACTATTTGAATGTTTCAGGTATTTATAACAACCAGCACGAAGCAGAGATTTTAAGCCTGTGTTTTACATGACTGGACAACAGGCCGGTGTTTCTTAAAAATAAATGTAAGTCCCACCGAAAGTTGCCTTCCTTTTTGGAAGCAGATTCGTGCTGGAATTTATTCTGAAGCCTTCTTCTGACGTCTGCACGTCCTGAGCAACCACAGACCCCTTACCAAAGTACCAGCCCTCAAGTATCTAGAAATGTTTATGTCCGCAATTCTAGCAATGCTAAACCCATCCTGGCAGAAAGCATCTCCAGGCAAGGTTTCTACTCGGAGCTGATCCCCACGATCATTCAGGGCTCACAATAAATGGCCGCATCCCACGGAGGCCCTGGCTCGTTAAGGTACCGAGCGAATACCCATGAATTGTCCAAGTCCCAGCCTGCAAGCAGGGGCTCACGTCGGGTCTCACCAAGGTTTTACAGCGCTCCGCTGACTTCCACAGCCATTCCTTATTTATGCCTGGGGAAACTTCGTCAGGCTGGGCTCTCCGAGTGCATAAAAATGTTTATGCTCAGAGTTTTCTCTTTGTCAGTGTTCGCTGGAACTGATCGCTCTACTCAGCAGAGCATTAGAGGCCAGCGTTCGCCTCATTTCCTAAGCATTGCCAGCATCTTCCAGCTGGCTGCCCTGCTGCCTTGGGTGGATCCGGGGCTGGGCAGCGCTTCCATTCTCACCCTCGCACAATTTCTGCTTCAAACCAGCAGCTAACCCCCAGGTAAGGAGCAGGGCTCCTTCCTCGCTCCCACTGCACGGCCACTACCCCACCAGGGAGGAGGACGTGGGACCGCATCTCCCCACCATAAAACACGCCAGGAGGGTTCCCCTATGCAACCCTTCCCCACCATAAAACACGCCAGGAGGGTTCCCCTATGCAACCCTTCCCCACCATAAAACACGCCATCCCCTGCCCATCTGCCCCACCACCTCCCAAGTCTTTCATCTGGGTGGGAACCAGCACAATTTTCACTGCTGCGGAATTACGGTACTGACTCATGGGAGCTTCCTCAAACCTAGAAGGAAAAATCCTTTGGAAGCGATGACGCTGCGAAGGCAACATGCACTTTGGGTCTGTTCCTCTGTGCTCTAGAGAGAAAGATTTCTCAGTTGGTATTGGCCTTTTATAGGCTCCTTCTCTGCAAGAACTGTTTCTGTTGAAGCTTTACCATCTATGCTTCTACTTGAGCAGCCTGGCCCAAACAAGAGGGCAGCGTCTTGGCACCCTTATTCATGCAACCCGTGTACGCAAAGCTCAGCGTACGAGCTCATCTTCAGAGCGTTGCGATGCTGCGAAAGGGTCTCGTGTCGTCGGAACAGGAGGGATGGATACTGGTACGCAGCGTAAAAACCTGCGCTGGGGCAGACAGGAAGGCAACGTGGTTTATACTTGTGCTCCCTGGAACAAGAGTGCGCGTTCACAACCCGCTTCAGAAATCCCCCTGCTCCTTTACAGCTAACGCAAACGTCAACTCAGTTGGGTTGGGTTTTTCTTAAAGCCTCTCTTTCCCCTTTTCTTTTTTGCTTAAAAGCCACGACTCTCAGCAAAACAACGGTTTTCAGCTCCCGATCTGGGCCTGACGTAGCACGAAGCGCCACGTGCCACCTCCCCGCGGTGGGCGCTTGGCCCCGCTCTGTTCCCTTACATGGCCTGTGGCTCTGCCAGGCCCAGCATTCTCCACATTCTTCCTTTTTTCCCCTGCTTTTTAATTCTCATCTTTCAGGAGGAGAGAACACAGAACACAAGGAGTAATGCCGCCCTCTGCTGCCCTGCTCCCCAGCTTCAGGTGCACGGCCGCCAACCTTCACGCCAAATACTCGTTGAATCAACGCCACCGCAAAAAACCCAAGGAAACGTCAAAAAAACCCCACCCCAAAACAAAACAACCCCCCCCCCAACCCACTCAATCGAAAGGCAGTATAGAAGCAAAAATACGCATGCATTAAAAACCCAAGAGGGGCCGTGGGGGCCACGGGTATTGCTCAAGCTGGGCTTTACGTTCCCACTGATACATTAATGTGTTCTCTTTCTCAGCAAGAGGGTGGGATTATGAGTGCAAGTTTTTCTCTAGTTAGCTACAAATCCAACGAATTAAATGCGTAGCATATTAAAGGGCACATTTACATAAAAGCGGGCATTTGTAAAACCAGAGTACTCTCTCTAGACATCCCATACAGCGGTCAGGCTCACAGCCTTCTTTCTTCTTAATACTCAGTTTACTTGGTAAGCAAATTATTTCAGAGATACAACAGCTCTACCTGCAAGTCCCGGGAGACCAGAAGCTCATCTTGGGCGTTTCCTGCACCGCACCTGTATGAGCTCCCCCGAAAGAGACGCCAAAGACAGACTGAGTTGTGGAAAGATTGAATCAATGATTTGATTCAGTACCAGGCACTAAATCACCGATCCGTCCCAGTTCCTGGCTCTCGGCTCAACACCCGTGCGTGCTGCCACTACGATGACATGCAACAGCTCTGAGCACGCATGTGAAAGTCAGGACACGTAAACCTGAAAATCTCTGTTTTTTGGTATTAATGACCACTTGAATGACCAATCTGAAAAACATTTTGTTTTCATCTTTCTGAAGAACATTTCATTTTCACTGTACGCCACAGCTCTGTACCCAGCCTCATTTCTTTAGATTCCAAATGATTCCATTTTCAGCTTTTTACTTTCCATTTATATTCCCTCGTAAACTCTCAGAGAAGTCAATTAAATTAAATAGCTCATGCTATTGCCACCATACATATACACATATATCACTGCAACTGCAATTAATCCAGCACCTCAGAAAACCCCCAACCTTCCCAAACTCTTCAGATGTACAGATAAAGTCAAACTTTGCAAGCAAACTCTTACTTAAAAAACATTAATGTAATTCCCAGATGGAATTGGTATTGATTGGGCAGCAGAACAGCAAATGCTGAGCACGGAGGCCTAAATTATGGGGAGAGAATCAATACAGGAGCCCCACTAGAATGGAAGATTGAAATAGATGGGTTTTTTCCCCTCCAGTTTCTATGTATTTTTGTAGGGGACGCTCAGGAGATGAAGTAAATAATGTTTTTAAAAGGCAAATCAAACCCAAACAGATTAGGAGAGTCAGGGAAACAAATTTATCCTCAGGCTGACAGGGTACAGGACCCAACTCGGCGGTGGCAAAGCAAGGGTAGCCCAGGGTCTGGCTGGGAACAGGTCAAAGCACGCCCCGGCTTACGCTGCAGAGAGGTAAAACCTTTTATTAGCCCAGATAACGGTGCTGGAAGAGAGGCATGATTTTGAGGCTAAGCCACAAAATATATTTGCGATATCTGTAGGAAACAAGAGACACAATATCTACCGGGAGATGAAACGGGAGATGTGAAGCCCATGTCTGATACCCAGTCTATGAATGAGCAGAATTCTGCAATCTGCACTTTCGAAGGCACACGCAACGACGGATACGCCGTAATGATTTCTCGTTCACAAGCCGCTACAGCCTGAGCCGGCTTCGGAATCCCAGGGAGAATTACAGCACGTCCATGAACCGGCATGGACAAGAATGGCACCAAGCATCTCCGCTTCACAGCACAACCCTCGTCTTGAAGAATGTTCTTACACATTCATTGATGGAAATGAGTCCGTTTCTCACCTGCGGCTTCTTCATAAGAGGTTCCAGTTGAACGGGAGGAAGAACTTGTTG
>BOSO01009487.1:0-68274 GCA_018403395.1 Gorsachius goisagi | reverse complement strand
CCTGGAAACATTCAAGGCCAGGTTGGACGGGGCTCTGAGCAACCTGATCTAGTTACCGGTGTCCCTGCTCACTGCAGGGGGGTTGGACTAGATGACCCCTAGGGGTCCCTTCCAACCCGAAACCTTCTATGATTCTATGAAAGTTTCTTTGATCACTTTCTTTACCTTAGTACTCTTGTTTTCCTGTTAAGCCTTCTCCAAGTCTCATCTCTTGAAGTATGTTTTCTAAAACTAGGTACTGTATTTTTGATGAAGCCTTCATTGCTCAGTGTAGCACACACTTACAGCTGTATTTTACACAGAACATATCCATTTAAATCATCCAAAAGCAAAATTGCCTCTAACACCATAGAAGTAATTCTCAATCTGATCTCCTGTAATGCCTAGTCTTTTTCTGCTTCACTAATGTCTATTTGGTTAGTCCCCACAGTATTTTACTATGTGGTGTGTAGTACTTCCAGTTGCCTGCTTAATTTCATTCTTTGACTAGAATATTGGCTCCAGTTTATTATGATAGTTTTAAATTATAATCCTATATAGAGTGTTTGTTCCCAGTATGACTTCAAATTTTGTAATCTATTTATATTCTACTCTATAGCATGATTGATAAAAATCACAAATTGTTTTCTATTTGTATGATCTGAACTAAAGAATTTCTTACTTGTTTTTGGCCTCACTTTGCACAAAAAACTCCACCCTGCTCAGATGGATACCCAAGGATATAAATTGAATGACATGTGATATCCAATATTTATCAATGAACATTTAACCACTAGGCAACCAGCAAGTCAGTCTATTAACTGAGTGAAGGCAGCACTGGCAAAAATGCATTTACAACAAACTGACTAGAAATTAAATGAATGTGTGGAATTAAAACATGATGCCAAGCCTGCTTCTTTGCTTTCCAGTTTAAAGAAAGGGGATGAGATCTACTTCAATATTGCTGTTTGGTTTAGTGGTTGTTTTTTAAATTTAACCTGCACATCATGAGAATGAACTTTCACAGAAAGCTACACCAAGTTAAGCTCAGAGCACCAAATCAAACTACAGTGAAAGTGTGCTTTATACTGCATCAACACACCTAATTATATTACAACACAGTTTCAATAACTGCTACAGCTTTAATGTATACTTCCTCCAAGATACTGCAGACGCTGAAACCATTAGCATTTGTAACTATACAATCCTAGACATTTAATTAAACAGAAAAGTCCTTTGTGAGGAAAACCTTATGAATAAAGAGCTGCAGTCTGAGAAATACTGTAGGATGTGAATGTGAAATTTGGGGGAGTGGGAATATGGGTGGTTTAATAAAAGTTCAAGTTAAGCAAACTGTTCTCCTCCATATAGTCAGAAAAAAAGCAAGTTCTCCTCAAAAGGAGATTCCAATACCTTACCAAGGGGCTTTTCATTAACTAGATAAACTCTGAGGAGATTTTTCAACTAAATTGGATAAGATAAATAATGCTAATATGGTCCTCTACATCACATCTGGCTAAGCTTCTTGTAAATTTAAGAATCTGAATTTGGGAGTATCAATACTGTCACAGATGTAACAAAAAACTAAAATTACATCTAAGTAGCACGTCTTATAACCTAATTAAACTGTTTATTATAGAGTAGAATATTAATCTTGAATATATTTAATCAAATATCATATATGAACAAATATTAAGATTTTTGTCTCTTCCTAAATAAGTCATCTTTTGCAGTTTATGAAAAAGTCCTGCAGAGGAATAATTAGGAATCTAATCTCAACTTGAAACAAGCACATAATATATATAAATTTGTGTTGCTTTCATAAGGTATAAAAGGTGGAAACAGAATCTATTACTCACAGATCAGCTTTTCATTATAAAATCAAACTGCTGACATCAAATAAGTAAATTCACAAGAATTCGACTAAGGAGATAGAAATATGCTATAACAGCATTTGAAGAGGAAGTTAAATGCTTAGTTTAGAAATACATCTATGTTAAAATTACACATTCTTTTCAAACCCAGTAATAGCTGACAGTTCTGATTAACATACAAATAATTAAAAACAATGATACTGTGCTTAAAAAACGTTTCAGAATTCTGAATGACCCCAGGAATGCCCTTCCCTAATGACAAACCCAAAGTCAAATTTCAGATTAGTTAATAATGGTGAGAAAACTCACACACACATTCCTATCAATTCTCTTTGTATAACTCTGCATATATATGTTTGTAATACCCATTGCTCATGCAAAAGGCAGAGAATTAGGCAGACAATAGGCATATATTCCATCCCACTACTCTCAGAGGAAACAGGACCTTCGTGTGGTTTTCTCAAGAACAAACCATGGAACACCCTCAAGAAAACAGCATTCACGATAAACACAGACAACAGCACAGCAAGAACTATAAATTTTGAGAACACAAAAAACCAACATTAACCTAAGACAAGACTTTTAAAACGTTATGTACCTACTACATATGCCAGATACACATACTTCCTATGATTTGGATGGATTCTAGTGGCACACATATCCTAATCTGGAGCACATAACTACTCTCCAAGTAAGGATAAAAGGATTAAGTCCAAAGGCACTATTTTAAATTTTTCTTTTACCACAAAGTTGTGAGGTGTTCTGAAGTCCAAGATGGGCTTGAAGCCCCCTGACTTTTTCAGGATCAGGAAGTACCTTCACTAAAATCCTTTCCTTGTTCCTCTTGTAGTGTAGGCTTTATAAATCTGCATTTAGAAGGGAAAAAAAATCTGGTTCAGAAGAGCAGAAAGACTTTAAGTATGCCATATCACTTCAGTCTGTGCCTTGAGAGCCTTGGACTAACTACAGTATTGCCTCAAAGCAACTCCAGTAAAAAGGCTGAAGGGGCCAGTGCCTGGAAAAAAAAGAAATAATACACAAATATACTAATATATTGAAAATGTGTATCTTCTACTTCCAAAACTGCTTCAATAAGTACATGCATACAATGCAGATCTTTCAGTTATATTCAGTTCTTTAGTAGCGTATTCCTTTATAACGATCACTTTGGTTTTTGAAAAAACAAACCCATTTTTTTTCTCCCGCCAAAGTATGTTTAGTTAATCTATTCTTTCTGCATTTCGTACGACACTTCTATTACAAACAGTGTTTTCAGAGGAACCCAGAAATTTCATGTAACACCTAACTGTGGAATTATTCATTTTAATGTTACAATTTTTTATAGCAACTGAAGTATCAAACACCTTCACAATCTGATTGCACTGGTAATGCAAATCCCAACAAAAACTGTTGAAATTCTGTGCATTGAACCAAAATCCCTAAATTTGTGCAGTTTTGCAAAACTACAAAGATTCTACAAACAATACAAACTGCATCAACTTATTTACTGGTTTAATTTTGCAACTGCAATTTCAAAGACAGTCAGTAAACAAGAATATTTAGAACAGACCATCACCGGTTTATCAACAATAAGACAGACCAAAAACTGAAAAAAGTTTGCTTTATAAGGATTTTATGAAAGGAAAAATCATTAAAAGTTTGAAATTTAACAACTTTTAGAACAACTTGAATTCAGAAGCATGACACTCAAAACTGAGTTTTGAAAAATAAAGATTAATTCCACAGAAAGCTTCGGAGTACAATTAATTGCAAATCAAAGCTGCTTTTTTCTTCTTAACAATGTAAACTGATAACAACTGAAAAATGAATGACAGAGCAGTGTCAAATAGCTATCCCTTACATCAAAACTGACATTCACCCCTCAGCTTATTTGTTGTTTTGTTTTCAGAGGTCCCAGATAAACTTCTGGTGAAATGTCCACTGCCAGTGCAGGGAGTCAGCTCTGAGATAAGCCTGCATGTAGTGTAATTAACACACGAAGTAGAAAACTCGCACAGGAAAAATTGAAATCTCTGAAAAACTGCCATGACCTTACAGAAAGAGTGGGAATTAAGAGATCAAGGTGCTGTGAACTCTTCCATACCCCTCTCTTCCTCTCCCATTGGACATTGTCACTGCAGAATTTGCTGGGTTTGGTCATAAAGGTAGTTGCTAAACTTACACTATAAAGCGGAATGAATGTATCCTGCTTTTAGTTTTGTTCATTTTGAAGTAACCACTTTAGACAGAATGATTTTTAGCTAATGTCTCAGGATCCAGATGCCTGAGTTACCTTGTGTCAGCCAAGGATTTCATTGCCTTTGCAACAGTTCTTCCATCATGAATATCAAGAGAATGCTTTTTAAACATCCAGTCAATTTATCAAAATGACCTTGAGTTTACTACAAGCAGAACATGTTCATGACAGTTACAGGTCACCTGAAATGTAGTCAATTGATCAGGCAGCTGAACACTGAGATTACCACTTTAAAGTAATTTTTAAAAAAAATCATTAGGCTGTATTCAGCCTAAGAAGCCAGGCTACTGGAAACTAGAAGTGCAGCTCTTCACCTATAATTTCAAAGGGTATTCTAATTTTTTAACTACTTGCACTACTGTGCTGAGAACACAAGTGCTTAATTAACTGTTGTTTCTTAACAGAAGAAGAGAGTCTGAAAGCTTTATTGAATGACCATTCATCCTGTCCCTCTCCCTTAAAGTTACTAATAGAGAGGTTTCACTTTAATAAAAACATAGCAAGGTTGTGCATATTGCTATTGCTATTTCATCCAATACAAAAACTAAACCTGTTGGTTTGTTTTCCATTTTGGTTTTTTGTTGTTTGTTTGCTTTCTTTTTTTTTTCTCACCTGGGGAACAAGCATGCTTATTAACAATGTATAAACTGCCACACATTTTCAGTCTCATTTTAAATGTTACTGTATCCTTTCTTGTTGTCTTTCAAGATTTTTTTGCCCCATTGACAACTGAAAATACCCTAGGTTCAACTGCCTTTTTTAAAAACTGTTTCAGCCTATAACTAGAGATACATACACCTCAGAACACATGCAAGCATGAAAGGTAATTAAAATGTATATTATTAAAATGTCATATGTTGTCAGAGTATCCTCTCCTTATAACTACATTGGACAACCCTTTAGATTGATTGTACCAATATGGGCAACACAGGTTAAAAAAAACACAACAAAAAACCCATCACCAAAGTTAAAGTTGCCAAGTGAGAATATTAAAACATTACCCCAATCCAGTCACCTTCTAAGCTCAGAAAGACACAGTTCCTTTGGTGTGAAGCTTTAATCAATTGCTTCACATTGTCAGGACAGCTTTCCCTTTTGGCATATGACACCAACAAGGTTTCCTTCTCAGGCAAGTTATCCTTGCTGTCATTTTCCAACCAAATACAGTAACATACACACTAGTCTGCCAAAAATTTTTGGCCGTTATATATTATTCTTTATCACACAGTATACTTAGTAACATAGCTTTTATTTCTACATTATTGTGCTGTGTAGAGAAAGCAGCAGGTACACCTGCCAAGTGAATTTTTGAAAGGTAACCAATGTGCAAGATCTTAAAAGTAAATCAGAATTTTCGTTCTCAAAAAAGATCACAAATTTCAGACTTAACAGGATGAGCACAACTTATGCCAAAACTTTGTTAATTACAATCTTATGCCAAAACCTGCTCATAGGTATTGAAGTAAGGATAACAGCCCAGATTATTTTGTATCCTCTGTTTGGAAAAATGAATCTTTCTTTTATAAGGTGGATGTGACTACACTGCTTGGTGCTTTGACAGATCTTTGAAGAAATCATTGATTACAGTGTATCCTACTCTGAATTAATCTCCTAGGACACCTGAATATTTCAACTAGTGGAAAATGTGTCTGCTAAACTATTAAGCTAGCCTGATAAGACAGGTATCATACCATTCCTCTATGATTAGCTGACAAAAGTAATTTGCAGGCAAATTATTAAGTATTATTGGTTTAGCACTAACAATAATCCTAAATCAATGATTTTAAAAAAAACTTCCAATATCATAGTATCTTCAGTTCAGATGGGATGCCTTACACCATACTTGTAAGTGTGTAATGAAGCCCCGCAACCAGCTACATGAAGGTTCAGAAGTGAAACAAAATAAAAAAGAAAAAAAAAGCATGATTGATACTGTTAGGTCTCATTCACTCCTAGGTTCACCATGTTGTGCGAAACAATACCACTACAAGACCCAACTTGGTACAGACAGCCAATTCCGTTATTTGGTCATGTATCACCATTCCCCTGCAATGCTGTCTCCAGGGAACATCATAGTTAGAAATAGCTACGAAATCTTGACATTCACACTGTCGACATACCCTTCATCAACAGCCATCAGCTTAAACTGGATGGGCAAGATGTTCAAACCCCACACACCTCCCCCCAAGTCCAGTGAGTACAAGTCTTGCCATCTGGGAAGCATGACCTCTGGCAGACTATTCCCAAGAAGCAATGATTACATCAAGGACAGGGCTCTCACAAAAGTATGATGCAGTATCCAATTTAGAATACCCACAGGCTTTGCCTCCAAGACATGCTGTAATAATTGTTAATTTCAGAAGAAAACAAAAGTAGTTCCGTATCTAGTTGGATATTATTATGTGACAGCTTTGTTTTTCAGCTAGAAGTAACTTTTTTTTTTTTAAAAAAAAACATGCAACTCATTTATCGGTGAAAATGGGTTTAGTGTAATTAAATGCGCCATAAATTCAGTACTCAAAAGCCTGATCATAATACCACTTAGTTGTTCTAAGGTGGCAGAGTCACAGTAAGATTTAAAATATTCTACATACCTGTTTCATTACTTTTTTTATAAAACTACAGATTCATAAAAAGATGGCAACAGAGCACTACAGAGAAGAGATGCAGGGACGGGAGGGGAAACAATACCAAATATGTTAAAAGTGGAACCTACTTAGAAACAGTTTGAAAGATACTTCTCAATTACACAACAGTCTGGAGCTACTCCATATTAGAAGAACAATGACTACTGAAAGATAAGATTTTTTTCTCTTTTCCTTTTTCGCATATAATCAAGTTGTTCTAGCTCTCCTGTACAGTCTGTCCAATTCGTTTTCACTACTGACTACAACTTGCACAAGCAGTGAAGAGATCACCTTACAAAAAACATCAAAAAGGAAGGCTGGATGAGAAAGGCAAAAGCACACTACCAACTACTTCCCTGTTGAAAAGTAGATTAGATTTGAAATTCACAGCATCCACTCAGTAAAATAAGAAAAAAATAGGAAAATGATTGAGTAATTAATCAGATTAAAAAAGCCATTATCTTATGAGCTTCCCATCAGTAGCGTTCCTCTAAATTTATAGGAGATATGAACCAATTTTTTTTTTTTTTAAGAATAATCAATTTACAGTACAGCTATTTTTAAAAATCTTGACATGGAAATGCAAAACTACAAAAAGATAAATATTCAGCCAACAAAAGAAAAGTAACACTTTGCCAGTTACATTAAGTTCATTTATATCCCACATAATGGCATATTAGAACACATTAATAGAAAGAAATCTAGAGATTTTATGCTACAGACATAAACAGTGAAGACTATTATCAATAGAGGATAACCAAATAATAAAGGTTTGCTGAGATTCAGTATTTCCATCCTGCTGATGCCTCAAAATTTGAAATGAAAAATCAGTTTGTCTTAGAAGCTTCAAACTTTGACGTTTAAGCACAGTAATCCTTAATGATAAATTTATCAAGTTGAATTTAAGATTCTACCGAAATTAACATTTCACATCTTTACTGGTTAGCTAGAAAAATCAGATGCAAAGTCAAAATATTCACATGCTAGATTTGAGCAAAAGTTACTGTCTCAGCTTACATACCACTTTTCACAATAGTAATTATGTTAGTTGAGATTCAGACTACATCCAGAGATAAAGTTAGAAGCCTAGAAAGACTAAGCTCATTTTTATAAGAGAAAAATAATTGAACATAAACATATTCAAATGAAAATTTTAACAACAAAGGAAACATGAAGTAGTGTGAACTTAACATTGCTTTGAAAGTGTTTCCAAACAGGAAGTCATTAAAAATAAAACAGGTTTCCAGGCAGCAATATCAATATTCCCTTGTAATATTTCTCCTCCCCTTCCTCCTCACAGTTTTTTCCTCTGTCTCCCATAATTCTGATTACACAGTCCTTACAACATCAACCACTTTTTATATGACTGCATGGTGTATTCACAATACCAAACAAGTTAAAATTAGAAATTATCTACCAATGTTATCTTCTTAAGACAAGCTTAGAGAATAGCAGCAAAAGGCTGTTACGATAATATTAATTTTAAAATAAAAAACTTGACATGTATATCTACTGAACATAAAACTAAGGGAGGGAAAAGAAAGCAAATGCCTGAAATTCATAAAATACTTGGCATACTATGCAGCGAGATAAGTGGAACAGTGGATGCAAACAAAAGGCATATCAGGGGATGGAAGGGGCATGAGGGAAATTTCAACAGCTAACCTAGGCAAAAAAAGCAAAAGCATTAAAGCTATCCTCAAATGGCAAAGAAAGTCTACATCATAACTCGCCTCCAAGCCAAGTGTTTATATACAATATATACAATTCTCTCCCAGTGAAGATATCTGAAGGTATATTTTGAAAAAATTGAAATGTTTTAGTTAAATAAATAGCTAGGTACCTGAAGTTTTTTACCATTTTGGACAAGTTTAAGTTAATCTACTAGCACCTAACACTCCAATAAGATAATACTACTCCTATTAAAAAAAAAAAAGTATGTATGCACCTGACTGCTCTAGACACAAGATTATATTAAAACTACATATACATACACATTATATACATACTTCAGAGGACTGCAGATAACTTCCCCCAATTGCTCACAAGGACCCAACTTTGCTCAGGTTTCAAAGAATCTGTTTAGAACCTTTTAACAGTAGCTGTTAGTCTGCTGAATAGTCTGACACCTTCATGAATTAGGCAAGTAAGTTTTATCAGCTTGCTACTTGCTAGAACAAAAGAAATTAAAATACTAACATCAGCAAAAATAACATTCACTACTTTTTGAATGAATCTTAAATCTTCTGTGCTGTAAGCAAAAACCTTGTGTTACTTGATTTATAAATATAGCAGCTCTCATATCCGTGCATCTTACTCACTTTATTCGGATAATTGACTTTTAATGAATGTTTAAGTTATTTCGGGTTAGATACCGAATGTTCATGGGGATAGCAGGATGTCAGTTTCAACTGAATACTCTAAAACTCTATAAAGTAGTAAGCCCTGTTAAGAGAAAATAGTGTCCTAATTTATCTTCTGCTTGAATTTTAAAGACAACCCAGCATTTTTTTATTGTGATCTTTAGGCCTTATAAAAACTAAGGTTTTGCACACAGTGTTAATTAAGCTAGCTGTAATTATGTTTAATTAGAATTTTCTACAGCTGCTCTCAAGCATAATTTATTATGGATTACAATGTTATAAAAACATATAGTAAACAAGACTACCTTACTTGCTGCAGCTGAATTAGTGGTGCTTGAGAAACTTCTATAGTTTTAAAGTGCTGTGTCCCCTTTCAACTAGACATAATAGTATTAGCATAATATGCCAGACTACCTTTTAACCTTTTTTCATTTTTTTAAAAATTTTTTTAAATTTTATCTTTATTTTGAGTGAAAGTAAGAAAATATTAAATGGCATAGAAGCCTACTGGGTAGTGAAAACACACACATTGCTAAAAGGAATCTTAGACACTAAGTGATACATTAATTATTTACCTTGGTTGCGATGTCAGCTTTATAACTGTCTTGTGTGGCAAAGAATCTTGGGAAGACTGAACATCTTCCTACAAGAGAACATCTTTGAATTTGCTTTTGAATACACTTAACATCTAATATATGAGCTTTTCTATTATATGAACTTTATGAAATACAAAACCATGCTAGCCATACCATAAACAGAAGGCTATTTTAGCATGTTACCACAGATGTTTATAAACCAAGTACTTTAGATTGACAAAAGAAAAAGGCTCACCTTGACCAGCTCATTGAGAAATCTTTGCTTTCATTCAATGTTTCTCATTAGATACCGTCATCAAATTTTCACCCCCGTGTTTTCATTTTTGCATACAAGGCATCATAATCAACCAACTTACTTCAAATTTTGTAAATACATATATTTATATTAACTTTCTCTTGCTATAAATTTGCTCTCTGAAACCCTACACACCTGTATATTTATCACAAGGATTTAGAGTTTAGTCTTCTGTCAGCTCTCATTGTTACCTTACATTGTACAAAAAGAAAATTTTAAAAGAACTACTTGAAGACTTGTTTCACAAGTCTAAGTGACTCTTAGTTGTTGTTTGTTTACTAATGTACAGTCTGTAAAACTTACACATGATGTACAAAGTATTCAGTTACCAGCTGAGAAAACCATGACGCTTTTGTGTGTAACTAAGAACAGCAGAAACACAGTGCACACAATGTCATTCTGGAATCCTTCCATAATTCTCATTTCCAACTTCCTTTTTTCTGGCTTCAAGGGGGGCGATTTTCCCCTGGTTGTATCTACTATCTACTGGGATGCTCCTATAGTCTCTTGCTCTGTTCCATTGACCATGTGTTTTTTCCTTCTTCACTGCTCAGAGACAACCAACATTTTCAATCCTACAGTCTTGATCATTTGTCTCTCTGAACTCTCTTGACCTTCATTCTGAATATCTATCTCTGAACAATCCTTGATGTCAGCTTCCATTAGCCACCCAAATACCATGATGGTATTTCAAAACAACTGCCTTTGAACTTTCTACTTGCCCAAGGTTTGCAAAAGGTTTTCTGTAAATATCCTGAAGTTGTCCCATTAGCATTCTACAAATCCCACATTAAAAACTTTTTGTTGTGGTAACCAAAGAACAGTGGGAGTATTAGGTTTATGATACGCTGCAGTTACTGTATATCATACAGGTAAATCATAATCTACTTCTGTAATCACCTTTTTTTCCTGTTTTTTTATATATATCATAAATTCATTGACATAAGAACTTCATTTTTCATTTCTGCTTTCACTGTGGTAATAGTGGGTTTGACTTAGTACACTCCTAGGCAATACACTGTTTAAACAGCAGTTAGTACTTCTACAATCCAGTAGTATTAATCCAGATTCATAAAGAACAGGAACATTTAAAGTTTAGTAAAATTTAACATCACAACATCCTCCAATACTATTCAGAGCAAAGTGAAAACTTCATTCCAGGAATTACTTCAAAATATTCTTACTTTATGAATGTGCACATTCATTTTGTCAGCTTTTCCAACCAGGAGAAAAGTGACATATTTGTGGCACACATCCGCATAGCACACATCCACAGGCACATATATGCATCATGCACATATATTTTAGTATCAAAGTCATAAAATGTAAATAGAACTATTTTAATTTTTTTTTTTAAATATAGATGACTGGGAGAGTAATTTAAGCTATGACACATCTGGCACATCTAAGCCAGCAGAATATAAGTCATGTTAGTTATGTTGGAAGTGTGAGGTAATCATAAAATAAAGACTGTCTTAATCCTGGTATGTTTATGCACAAAGAAACTAAAACATCTTGTTTCCTCTCTATTCCACATGTATGGACTTAGGTAAACTTCCTAAGACTTCCTAGTTATCCTAGCAGAGAGCTTTTGTTCAGAAAGTGAAGAAACTAAAAATTTTGAAAAGAAACAATATTAGTAACTGTGTTCCTTCAAGGTGCTCTTCTGTGTAAAATGGCTCTCAAATGATATGTAGGGATCTGTTGCTGACTTTATCATCAATAGATTCCTGTTTTGAATTTCAGCTCAGAGAAAAAAGCACAAGGTCTTGTCTAGACCTGGTCTTGCAAATTCAGCTTAGTCTTATGTTCAGGATGGAACTTTTCCTCTTCCAACATTTGATAAGTGATAAGCGAAGTCAAATTACAGGACTGCACACTGTTACATATTCATTTATCATATGCATACCACTGAAGCCAACAAATTTATGCCCACAAGACTATTAGAATACCTAGTTTGACTATGTGATTAATAAAGTGGAATAAAATTAAGCCATTTACTTTAGATGTGTGGGGGGGTTTTTTTGGCATTAACAGCTGAAGCTTTCACTTTTTACTTTCCAATATCTTCCATTAATATGAACAGTAGCAGATTTTTGAGCAGTCTTTAGCCACAAATTTCACTCTGACTTTTCCCAGGCTGCTCAAACTGTATTGAAAAGACATAGTTCACATTTCAGTTTTGGAGAAAATCACAAAAGATAGCTCACCATCTTCAAGAACGGAGTTGATGTGTCATAAGCACCTTTATCTTTTAGGATAAGAATATGAGCAGAGTCAATTATCACTTTCTTCAAGTTCATTAATGAATGGAAAAGCCTGTTGAAAATTTCAAAGTCTTAGTTAGTTTTAATTATTTTTTATTCAATGTGATAACATTAAAATTAAAAAAGATTAAAGAACTTAAAAGTATGAGAAAAATAAATGTAATCTTTAATATCAATATAGCACAAAATTAAGAACAGCTAGTTGCAGTGAGTAACAAGACTGCAAAATGCAGAAATATTCTGAATTTCATTATATATATACCTTGCACACTGAAAATAAGGTACATCTCCACCCCATTGTTATGCTAAAGAACACAGACTCTCAAAATACCAAATACTTTTTAAAAATGCTAATCTTAGGAAAATTTGTGGTTTATATATTTGATTCCTAGTATCTATAGTAGAGACAAGCCTCAAACAATGGTCACATAGGTGAGACTGCCTTTAAGCAAGATTAGCAAAACAATGAGAAACACAGAAATTTAAATTATTACCATCATTTCCATTGCTTCAACTGACACAAGGTTTACAAATTCTTAAATACGGAGCTGTGAAATTTTATTTGTAAAGTGAAAAAAAGCCTTTCTTTGACTCTCTCAAAACCAAATGCACTGCAAGTTTATACCCTGATTATACCTATGTTTTAATAGATAAAAAAAAATCAACAAGTTTATGGAATTTAAAAATTCCTGTCATGAATGCAGTTTAAACTGAGAAAGAGTATTTTAGAGGCATTTAAACCAAGAACTTATTATTTAGACATGCTCTAACCACCAACCATCTACCAACACCTACCTCAAATTTACTAGTGCTTAACATTTCAATATGTAACAATCTTCTGAACAAATGCATAATTAAAGCATATATCTACATCCACAGACATACATATATATATGTCTCATGTACTCCTCTTCAAAACTATATTCCACAAAGTAGCTGGCAGAATAATTTGTCAATACCAAGAAAGCAACTATCCACCTGATACAATAGCAATAAGTAACAACAGACAAATTAAGTAGAAGATTGGCAACATGAAAAAGATTTCCCACATTGAAAAAAGGTAGGTTACAGAGGAAGTGGGATTTTCCAAGGAACTTGTGCTTAAATTAGCATGTCTCTTGATCATTGCTTAGCACAGGCAGATATAAAATGTTCTCCTATACTCCTATAACAGTTACTGCAGAAAATAATAGTCCTGTTATTAAAGAACCCTCAGTATCATGTCTACCTAGCATCTTTCAAAACCTCAGAAATTTTGTTTGGACATCAAATTCTTACTTCAGAGGATTAAAAACTATTTCGTAAACTAAAAGCACAGGTAATCAAATCCACTTCACTTGCGGAGACCCACGACACTTTCAGGACTGAGTACACTGCTAGCTGTAACAAATCTGTATCTCTGAAATAAATACTTCTGTTTTTAAAAAGCAAAGGGAAATTAAGATTTAAGTTTATAACAAATTACCTAGTGCCATAATCCACAACTACCCAATCTTTAGATGTTCCTGTAATAGCATCATGATGCTGAAAGAGTCCAAGGTTCCTCCTAGCTTCTGTCAGCAATTTATAGTTATCCACTGAAGGAAATACACCCATCTTCTCAGATTTACTGGACTGTACGAAAGCCAAAGAGTAGAGAATTTCAGCTGCCCTGGAATTGCAGAGAAGAATCAAATATACAGGTTTAAAAAGCAAAATCAACATGCATTATACCTGAAGAATAAAACTGATATTTTTACATCTTTCATCATGCCTTGTTCTGCGAGTTTTTTAAAACTTAATCTTGTACTTTTTAGCCTGTTGCCAGCTTCAAACAGTTAAAAAATCACTGCTGGTCTTCATCAATTAGTTTTACACCTTGTAAGCTTCCTGCAAGGCTTCAGTGATGGACAATAGAACTTTAAAATAAAAATACACCAGTACAAAGTAACATACCATTTTCGCAAATGTGTGAGGTATACAGATCTGATCTTAAAATGATACAGTAAGGACAGACTGCCTTAAAATACCTGTTTCAAAAAGCAACCTATTAAACAAATAAAATTATCTTGAAGAAATATATTAATCTGTACACTCTATATAATATCTATTCCACCATTTGTACTTTAAGTAAACTAAATTCTCATAAAGGCAGTTCACGTATTTGCTCACTATACGTTCTCCTGAATGGCAAGAACACTGGATTCAAAAACCCTTAGACTGAATCCAGAGCTCTTCTCTCCTATTTCTTATGCAAAAGCCTAGCACTGAAATATTACCATTAGGTTCTCACTTGCTTTATGAGAATCTGTATTTATTTTACAAAAAAAAAAACCCCAAAACCCAACCCTATAATTGCCAGTCATTATGAATATCTGACTAACGAAGATGCCTGTAGAAATTCTGGGAAACCATGTTAACTTGTTTCCTATCTCCTTTTCCTAAAGTGTTACAGTTATGTTTTTGTTAAGTCTGAAAAGTGTCAGATTCCTTTTCAAACTTTATTTGACCTCAATGAAGGTTTCTCAAGTGTTTGAAGAAATCAGGAAGATATAGGTTAATGTTATAAAAAGCTAAGAAAGCAAAATAATAGATGTTCTTGAAACAAATATAAAAGTAACTTCTAAGCATGCAAATAAAAAAAATTAAGAAAAAGGAAAATACATTAACTTCTACATTTTTGCAAGCTGTCAGTGAGTGCATGTGTTCAAATTTAAACTAGGTACAACAACAAATTTAAAAAATCATTTTCAACTTGAGTTTTTAGACTATGCATTGATATTAACCGTTAACACAAAAGATACCTTTGGAATCAGTTTGGTCTCTTTGTCTTTATGCATCACACAGGTGACAAATATGTAAAAACTGCAGTAGCATGCATCAAACTAAAATGAAAGGTACACTGTACATATAACAGCTCAAGTTTTTTATATGGTCAATATTTGAGGAATAGCATGAAATTTTGCTCTTACAGACAAAATCAAGGGTTTAAAAGTTGTAATTCCTTTTTTTTATTACTAGTAAACTTAAGCTTAATGGCTGTGATTTTAGTGTTCCTTAGTGCTTTAGTGTTCCTATATGCATTCGTCCTACTTTCTTCTATTACAGCTTAACTTGAAAGGAAAAGAAGTATATTGTAGGTAAAAAGACACCAGATGCATATTCATCTAGTGGATAAGCCCTGTCTGAAAATGTTTTACCTTTTTTTAAAAATTTGACTTAGCCACTGAACACTGACCCAACTATAACTTTGAACAAAGTAACACAAAATTTTAGTCCTCAAAACACAGGTTATATTTCCCTTCCCAGAATACAGGTGGGTTTTGTTTGTTTGTTTTAAATAGGGAAGTCCATTATTTATAAACAAGGAAACAACATTAAAACCAAGAGAAGTGACATTAAAATGAAGCTGTATAGTAAGTTCATACTGCTTCCAGAACTTCACTTTAAATCCATTTAGTCTATAAGGGACACTTGGAACACTTTTGCCTTTCAGAAAGATAACTGATCCATCCAGTACATCAGTCTCTTAGACTTTCCTTTCAAGTCTCAGTATTATTCTAAACATTAGAATGGTTCAATGGTCAAAGATGAAAGACACTTAGATGTGAAACCACAAGAAACATTGTATTAGAGAACACTTCAACTTATAAGTAAGCATTTACCTCTCTATATACAACTTTTATAGAAAGATATTAAAGGTTTTCTCACCTCTGTTTCAAACTACTACAGATTACCTAAAGCAGTTACCACAGATTATCCACTCTGTTCTAATTTGTCACTGTATCTCTGCCTGATGGGACACTGCAAATAGACCTAAATTTACTTCACTGATTGCTCAAGGCCTACACTAGGTTACCTTTAGGTCCACTTTATCCGTAACCTAATTAAATAATAAATAATTTTTCTAAGGGTTTCTGAACTTTCAAGATGTGGTCTTCTCTATCCATCTGTACAGTTAGAGGTATCACTGCAGCTCTTGTCCTGCTCCTGAATTATTTCAACAATCTTTTTTGCAGAGTTGCCACAATTATTCCTTGATCTCATCTGTAAAGAACGAAAGCTGAGAAAGCATTCCTAACTTGACCCAAACTATGCTGTTGTTCTTTGCACCTTTCCATTATTACATTAAACAAACTTCTGGTCACTGATTTTATTACCTTTCAAACTACAACTCATCCACCCCTCATCCATCTCTCACTAAAGATTAAAAAAAAAGTCAGTTATGTATCAAATCAGCAATGATGTCAATCTCCATTACCAAATCCTTGTATTTCATGCACTTTCTTTAATGCTCAATCCCAAACCTGTTTTTAAAAATGGGAGAAAACCAAACAACCAACTATTTTCTTGCTTAAATGGCCAGTCATCATAGCAGGTCCTGAGGTTGAACACTGTTTCCTGGCTATTAAGTAGCAGTAAAGTACTTCTTGATCCTGGTAGTGCTGGAACCTAAAAGCATTAATCTTTGGTGAAGAATACACACACACACACTGATATCCTATTCACTGTTCATTCACCCACATATATATACATACATTTATATATGCACCCTAGATAGACAGATAAAAGTTAGCTCAAAAAGAACTATGGAAAATTTAATCACAAGGTTGGGGCGAGGGTGTTATTAATTAAATATGATCATAATGTATTTCTTCTGACTTTAAAGAAAATAAAAAAAAAAAGACAAAATCCCTAATTCTGCTGTTCTCACAGCTAATATGCCATCCTTGAGTATTTTCCAGGTCTCAAAGCAAAACTGCCAAAACCCCTGATATTAAGCTGACAAGAGGATAATGAAGGATGAAAAACTTCCTAGGTACATTTTTAGAAATGTGCTTCATTTTAAGTCATAAGACTGAAGGTTTAGTTTTCTTCAAGAGACTCTTCACCTGTATGTTTAGCACCTTTTTTAGAAGTTAAAGGTAACAAATTCTTACATGACAGAATCTTTTAACAGTGTAAAGTTGTAAATACAACAAATAATGCTGAAAGCAATTCACATGAATTTTTTTGCAAAATAAGTAATAAAAACCAGCAAAATGTTAGTACAGTAAACACTTACATTTTGAGAAAATAGGCTAGGATAAAGCTAAAAGAAAATTAAATCCTTGGTGCATTTTAACAAACAGCAAGGAATTTAGGCAAAAGTATGAAAAACAATTAGGTAGGGAATTCAATTTATAAAGACACCATCTGTCCCATTTTCTATATAACTTGTCTTTTCCAGTAGCAGTAGTAAACAAGGCTGTTTTCACTGCAAATCAAAGATTCTTATGATAAACAAGCTAATTAGAACAGAGCTAATTAGTATTTATAATGTCGATACAGTAAGTAAAAAAATGCTTCTAAGAAAATCATATCTCTCGTGATGCTTGATAATCCATTGTAAACTATTTATGAATTGTTGTCAAACTTCCTAATTATTGTTAGCCTTACAAATGACCTCTATGTAATCTTCTAACATTCTTGGTTTTGAATAAGTGAAGCATAACACTTGTAACATTCCAAAGTTCTGATTAAAACACTGCAGAAGTTGCTCCTCTGATAACTTCTCCTTACTGTATTATCTTTGCATTCTTCTGCCAAAGGGATCCTCACCTTGTTTTTTGCAATGTCTTCAAAATGATGTTACACTGTCTCTTCCCTAACACCTTTCTACTCTCAGGCCGTTGATCTCATTCCTCCTTACACATTTCTTAAGTCTTTCTACTGCTTTCATTTCTTCACTCATTTTCTTCATTTCCTCAGGTCTCTTACTCTGTATTCTTAGGGTGCAGAGAGAAGTCTACAAAAAGCCACTTTCATCACAAGAAAAACATACTACAGATCACAGAGGAGCTGTGTCCCAAGTTTGTGAAGCTCCGCTTTAACAGAGTAAAGACTTGATTCCTTGGCAGAAGGAAAACAAATTCTGCTAGATATGGAGGTTTCTCTTCTGAAAGGTACTTGTATGTGCCTCCAAAACTCTACATCCCATGCTCCCAAAACACTACTTTCCACACCCCTCTTGCTCCCTCCACTACTGCAGCAGACATTACAGCACACAAAAGCAAGAAATCCTTAAGGAAGGATTTCTCAGCATTTCAGAAGTTCTTCTCTAGCACAAAAAGGTCTGAACAGCACATAAAGGCACTACAATAGGTGTATTTTAAAGGATCCTTCCATAAGAAAAAGTGTCCTTTGACTAAGGATCCTTGGAAGAACAATCTTTTGGAAACTGAGTTTCCAAGTGCTGGAAATAGATGAAATGTCCAGGGTTTACATCCTATGCATCTGTCCCAGATTTTTTTCTGGAGCCTTAAAATACAGTTAAATCATTTTACAGTGCATCTTAACTACAGCTGCTACAAGAACTAATTAAATATTCCATTACAAAAGTTCAGCAATAATTTCTTCTGTAAAGAAGATGCAAACACTTTTCAGCAGGGCAGTACCTTGCAATCTGAGATCACTTGGCACACAATATTCCTAACTAATTCCCAACTGACTCTAACAACCCTTGTAAAATTTGGACCTTTGCATTTCTCTCTAAAAGAGTTCACAGTATAGCCATACTGATAGATTGATCTGACAGCTACCCAGATCCAATACAGAAATAAAAAGCATACAAGTTGCTGTTTTTCATGGAATCAGGACTTGCTGATACCTTGAA
Organism: Gorsachius goisagi; assembly: GCA_018403395.1. Lineage (NCBI taxonomy): Eukaryota > Metazoa > Chordata > Aves > Pelecaniformes > Ardeidae > Gorsachius > Gorsachius goisagi. Next base: position 49,382 of record BOSO01009487.1, on the reverse strand, counting down.
AAAGATTTTAGAACAACTTGTTTGGATGAAAAAATGTCACATTTCTGTGAGTTTACTAAAAAAGCAGATACACCAACTAATATTTGTAACAAGAACTACATTTGGGGGCCATTTAGGCTATTCTTATTGTAAGTAAACTTAAACTGTCCGTTTCAATAACACTTTTCCATCTGTCCAACAGGTTTGAAGTACTTATATATTCATCTTTCCTGTGTGCCAAGATACATGTTATGAATTTACTGGATGGCAGTATTTACCGTAAGTAGGATTCCAGGACTCTATCCAGTCGTTTATAGAAGGGTCGTGATGTAAAGTATCCACTCCAGTAATGATGATCTCTGTCTGCATAGGTGAAGAAGTCTCCACTTAAAACAGGGAAAAATGAATTGCTGCTCTTTTCACCCAAATTGCTTTCTTTGCGCAGAGCTTCAAAGTAATCTGACAAAGTTCCAAACTGGGCCTGAATAAAAATTAAAATTACTATAACATAGTTCTATTTTCTTTATTTAGACATACAGAGAGAAAGAATATGCTTGGTTTCATATATATTTCAGAAATATGCCAGTCTTCCAGCAGAATTATAGCAGAAATCCTATCCTAAAGAGCTTTAAAGTTTCCCTGCACACTTTTCAGACAAGCTGAATAGCTGTTCCAAAAGCATTTCCACTTCATTTCAATTCAGTACAAGAAAGACATGGACCTATCGGAGCAGATCCAGAGGAGGGCCACATAAATTATCCAAGGGCTGGAGCACCTCTCCTATGAGGACAGGCTGAGAGAGTTGGGGTTGTTCAGCCTGGAGAAGAGAAGGCTGCGGGGAGACCTGACTGCGGCCTTTCAGTACTTAAAGGGGGCCTATAGGAAAGATGGGGACAAACTCTTTAGCAGGGCCTGTAGCAACAGGACAAGGAGTAATGTTTTTAAACTAAAAGAGGGTAGATTCAAACTAGATATAAAGAAGACATTTCTTTACAGTAAGGGTGGTGAAACACTAGAATGGGTTGCCCAGAGAGGTGGTAGATGTCCCCATCCCTGGAAACATTCAAGGTCAGGCTGGACGGGGCCCTGAGCAACCTGATCTAGTTGAAGATGTCCCTGGTCACTGCCCGGGGGGTGGACTAGATGACCTTTAAAGGTCCCTTCCAACCCAAACTATATTATGATTCTATGATTCATGAAATATAAAATACTTCCTTTTTTTTTAATGTATAAATCTATCTAAAATACAAGCTAAGTCTCAACAAATAAGCAAAGCATTCTTTCATGTTTATGAGTAAGTCTAATACATAAGCTAAGTAATATCTCAGTATCATATAAGTAGATGACTGGACTAAATAAGAAACTTAATGTAAAGCAACAAGACCATAGTTGTCTTAATCCTGCGTTTTCAAAATTAACTCTGTTGTGCTCCAGATCTCCAACATATGCTTAACCCAAGATGACTGTTGATCAAAAACATAGCATTCTCTTTTTAAAAACTAAATACAAAGAAATTGTGTTTTGAGATGTAACATGGGGGAGCACGAAAAATTCATTATATTCTGGTCATTTTTAAAAATACTCAGACAAGTAAGGCAATAACAGCGTTTTACAGGGTAGGTCAACAGATGGTACCCTCAAGCTTGAGAGGTAAAAAAAAAAGGGGAGGGGGGAATAAAAAAGGGAGAGGACCTGATGTCAATGTTGCCAGCATTGAAACGTTTTGATAAAGGCATCGAAGGCAAACTGGATTTTGAATGACGGTGGAAAAATCAATTAATGGAAGTGGGAACAGCACAGATCACATTACCACAAGTATCCTCATAATAAACTACAATGAAAATCCTTCAAATTTAAATTAAGTCACTTTTTTTGTTTGTTTTTGTTTTATTATTTTTAACAACAGGCATACAAAGTAGCATGCTACAATTTACAACAACAGAAAACAAGCTTTTAGTACAAATCTTTTAAAAAGTGATTTGGAATATAAGAACTATTACAGTGTCAACAAAGATGTGCTATTTCAACTTTAAAAAAAACCCCAAAAGACAGTATTAACTCTTCAAAATCATTCAGAAGATTCAAGTATGTTAGGTGGATACAGTATGATAACTTGCCACTTTGGATGGCAGTAAAGTAGAGAAAGATAGATATTGCCACAGTGATCCTTGCCTTATCAGGCACTTCTAGGACACTTAGCCTTTTCCCTCACTATCACAGACACCTACAAGACATTGTTCAGAAGGGGAAAAGAAAAAATATCAATGAACCAAGAGAAATCAGGTACAGGTGACCTCCCTTCTGTATGCTGGGTTACATCAGAGGAAGAAAATCTCACCAGAGAAACCAGTAAAATTGAAGAAAACTCATTCTAATGTCAAGTGAGTGGAAACAGTGGTAGACTCTTCTACTGCATATAAAAAGCCTCATCTTAATTTATGCATAATAGATGTAAAGAAGATATCCAAATGGGAGATTAAACTCACTGAGACCAAAATACATTATCTTTTACAGTAAACTACCACACACATTTAGGACCATAGAATAGTTGCTGGCATGAGAATCTCAATGCTAACAGACATATCCACTAGTTAAACATCTCATAAGATCAGAAAGGCAGAGTAGGCAGTCCCTTGTATAAGTAAGAATATCCTAGGCATCTCAGCACTTAAGGTGTGACCTCTGCCTCCTTTATATAAACTAGGTTCTTAGGAGGCTGAGCTTGACCTCTTACTTACCTGTGGAGTTACATTCCCCCAGGAAAATGCAGAATGTGAAAGTTCTCCACCTAAGCTCATGATTCCAAGGATAAACAACATCAGTTAAAAAAAAAACCAAGCAAAAAATAAAATTAGAAGGAGACATGCTCCAGTGCCAACAGTGCTCCATGTGAGCAAAGTACCCTAGGTATGAAGTGGCTAAATCAGAGGATTGCATATCTTTCTGTTTGGGTATTAAGAACCAGAAAAAGAGTTGGATACTTCTATGAGGGCCCTAAGAGCTGGTGTGATTCCCAAGGCATTAATCAACGTGGGCAAGCCAGGGCTAACGAATTAGACTCCTACAGTCCTTGACAATGGGATGAACAGGATCTTTCAGATGTCTCAGGACACAAGCAGTCCTTGAAGAAAATGAACTCAGAGCTAAAGCCTTCATATTCTGCCCCAGAGAAGAAACCATCCAGCCTAGGTTATTAGGAATGGAGACCACTGAAAGTGGTCTTAACTCCTGTTACTACCCAAAGAGTAACAAACTACACACTGTATCCATTTTGAGGGGGGCTAAAGCTCGTGATAGCAAAAAGCTTTAAATTTAAAAGAGTACTTTCCAGGTCTATCTCCCTCCAGTAAGACATATCAGGCATTCACACCTATCATGTCACGCACATCCCACATGAAACAGTTACAAAATCCAGATCTCAGATAAGCTGTGATCCCAAGTGATCATCTTTCATGCAGAACACGAGTCCTGAAGTCAGCAGGAAGAACTAACATACTACAGGCACTACTCAAATCTGCAGCTAGAGGAGTGGGGGGAGATGTCAGAAAGGGTGAGGGAAAAGAAAGATGCATACACATACAATATATGAAGGAGACCAGGCTATGTTTAAAAAGCCTAAATGTGAAAGCAGCTCTCATGCAATACTCAAGAAAAAAAACAATGCTGTGGTCCCTTATTTCTTATTCCCATGCTGGAAGATGATAAAAAGGTGTCCAAGCACAAAGAACATCTATAGTACAAGAAGTCTCTAAAGTACTCAGCTTACACTTAAAATGCGTGAATGTGTATATTAACATTTAAGCATAGTTAATGATTTGAAGTGATATCTCATCTGATAATCGTGTTAGTATGTTAGTATAATCTCCTTTTGTAGCCAGATTAAGTCTCTTACATTTTACTGTATTCAACATGTGCCAGCAATGGTACCTCTTAGGATTTGTTGTTCGTTCTGGGACATAAAAGCAAGAGGACCCAAGCAAATCAACAAGATTTGCTTGAACTTCCAATAGGAAAATACAATAGTTTTAAATAACAAAGCCTGCGAGTCTTAAATAACAATGCCTGAAGCCTGTGAAAACAAGAGCACTAAGAAAACAATCAAACCTAATATCTGTTCTCTACAATTATCTGGTTGGGATGCTATTTATAGTTTTCAAGCAGATATTAATAGCAAAGTTTTTGGGTTGGAGGGATAAGAGATAGTAAAGGTAAAAAATTGTAATCCGCAAAGACAAATCTGCTGTTAAATAATATATAAAGTTCCACAGTTAAAAAAACCCCACAACTTTTTCTCCATGAAAAATCTCAAAATACTGAGAAATACTGTTTTTCCACAAACCAGAAAAAGTGTTGTATTTACCTTAACATGCCACTCAGGATGAGAATTCATATAATCAAACAGCTTCTGATAATTCTGGTACTGCTGATCCCATTCTGAGCTCTCAGTATAGCGGAAATCATCCCCTAGTGGAGCCAACAGAACTTTAGTACGGAAAAGCTTTGACTTCTTTCTGTATTGATCTAAAATCATCCAAGCCCTTGAGAGGGAAAAAAAAAAAAACAAACACAAAACCACACAACAATTTAGCAAACAAGAATAAAGGTCAGCATTTGTCAAAACTATTCTTAGATAGCAAGTTGTGCATTAGGGTGACCTTAAATAAGACATACAAAACTCTGCTATTTCATTTTGTAACAAAAAGCTGGATGCAGTTCCTCCCACTGGGACACCACATTCAACCCACTATTGTTGCAAACACTATGCTAATTAAATCCTCCAATAAGCTCATCAAGTTCCATCTCAAACAGTAGGTCACTCTGCATCAATTTGTTCCTATGCCAAAACTAACCTTCAGTTTAAATTATGTTTACCTGCTTTATATTTAGATAACAATCCTAATCCTCTCCAGCCCTTATTTACAATAATAAGCAAGCTCTTCTCATCCCCTCTGGTAATTCCCTTGGATACTTTGCTTCACATCTTCATGTCCTTGACAGAAAAACTGCCCATAAATTAATCTTTGAGGAACTCCAGCCTTGCAAAAAAAAAAAAAAAAAGTCTGGAGAAAGTTCACTACTAACAATCAATGTTCCCCTTTCAGCCAGCTTCTAACCTGTCTTAAGAGCCAAACTCTCTTAAGTTTTAAGCATGTCCTGAAAAATTAAAACCACTACTTTTCTGCTTTTGGCTTTTAAAAGGAAGAAAGAAAGAAAAAAAAAACCCACAACATGCTGGTGACACACAGAAAAAAGGTAGTAAAATCATCCTTTGGCACCTACTATCTCTTTGACAGGTAAAGTATCAGTTCTGTCATTAAACAGTAATGTATTAAAAATTATAAGTCTGATGTCTGGGTTACTGGAAAGGTCCATTCCTTCCACCAACCACAATTGCTATCAAAATCTTCAGATGCTGATTCTCTCTAATTAAGTCATGGAAATAATTTTAGTAGGGAACACAAGCCATAGTAACATATTTAAGAAAACAGGAATACAAATGACGAAGTTTTAAAGAAAATAGCAGCAACATCCAGATTCCAGTGAGCTTTTTGTTTCTACAAGTCTTTTTAATAGGCTACCAAAATCTACTTTCAACTCATACTCTTCAAGATTTGTTATGTAGACATTTATGGGAGAATTTAATCTAGTCCAATATATTTGAAACCAATATTTCTTTGATCAGCAAGTCAGGGTTTATTTGTTTATCAGATTATAGAAGTGTTAAGTAAACACAAAATCCGACTGTATTCTGGAGGGAGAGAGGGGGCACATCACCTTTAGTTAAGGATCTACATAGTTCTGCTGAGACTAGAATAGACCCAACTAGTGGCTTCGCCTCTCTCTGTCCATAAATCAAACTATAGTTCAGTCTACCAAGTATTTACGCTTGATTCAATATTTTCCATGACTTTCAACAGGCTGCTGATGTAAACATAAAGACTTCCTCTTCACACAAATAAGAGAAGAACACAAGATTTTGTAATTTTACTTTCTAAGAAGCCAGAGTAACTCAAATCTCCCACACGCAGCCTACAGTTGGGAATATACTTTATTTTAGAGCCTCTTGAAAAATGCAGGACTTCAGGAAAAGTTACAGTTAACAGGATATTTGACTTCAACATCTCTCTTCAAAGTCCTCCTCTAGTTTCTTTCCAAGTCTACTGCAAAATTCATCAGTGTTGCTGTTCCCACTTTCTTCAAAGTACTTGAAACTGTAGGATTATTAGGTGTTTTCTGAAGGGGGCAGCAGGATCCTCCTCCATTGCAAACCAGTTTAAATTGCAAAAACACCAAAGAAAAATAAAATGTCTCAAGTCATGTATATCCTCTTAAGTTTCTCCCAAATAACTTCCTACATCATTATTTTATACAAGAGTGAGAAAAAGTCAGAAGAAAACCCAGGCAGAATTTGGTGAAGATGAAAAACACTTCTGCAGGAAAAAAGAAAAAAAAAGAGCAAACAAAAACCCCCAGATTCCACGAAGTCTCACCAACACTTTTCCCTTCTGGATCCCCAGCAAGTCAGTATTAGATGCAAGACAGTGTTAGATACATTTTGATATGTTTATCCTGCCTACCTGAATAGAAATTTGTAACCCAGAGGGATCAGTCGTGATAAACTTTTTGTAGCACCATAATTATGGATATAGCATATCAGCAGCAACTGCATTTTAATGGCTTTGAAAAAAGAACAAAACCAGATTTTTGGTTTTATACAATCAAAAGTCCTTGGAATTGTCCACAAGACACATTATTTAGTTCTCAATAATCAGAGCAAGCCCAGTTGCACTCTTAGTTGGCAATACTGAAGTATATCGACATTGTCATAACAGTGTCAAGAATATTTTTCATCTTTCTTTGGAAAGCTTTCAGATTATCATTGAATGCTTAAGACCTTTCAGAAATGAAGAAAACCCCTTCATATCACAAGTGTGTTCCTTTCATGCAAAAATTCCAAGTATTTGGCTAGAACATATCAAAACAATTAACATGGCTAGTTTTGCTCCTTGCTATGTCAAAGGAGAAGCAGCCACCCAGAGTCTGTGGGAATCACAAGAAACTTTGCAGCAGCTATAGCAAGTCCTATGTGACAGGTTTGACAGTGGTCATGGCTTCACAGTCCCGACTACTTCAGCCCATACAGCACATGAAGCATTAGGGACTCATTCTTTGCTCAATTATCTCAGCTAGAAAAGAAAACCATTTAGTGGATGGCCAATTTTCTATTCAGGTAATTTTGTGGAGGAGATGGCTGTGCAGACAGGATGAGTACTTCCTGAGAGGGTGATCTCAGATTCTTGAGGTTGGCAAATCACAAACATTAACCATCAATGCCACATCACCAATGTAATTCAGAATGCCAGCTACACGTTGTGCAACGTGACCAACCATAAAGAGAAAAAAGCTGAAGGGTAAAATTAGGCTTTTGAATGGTAGCATGTGAAGACGAAAGTCCATTTTTTACTCCTCTGAAGCGCATAACTTGCAGTACAGATTCTTCCCTATTTCCATGCATGGGAGAGGGAGACATACACCAAAACAAATTATAGTTCCTCTAACAAAACAATTCATTCTCATTCAAGAAAAAAAAAAAAAAAAAACCACACACAACTGTTTTTTCTCGCTAGTGTGAAAAGCTAGAACTTCAACATTCAAACACATGGATAATGATGGAGCAACAGGGCAAGAACAACAGCAATCTTTATAACCTAAGCTGTTATGAAGTGTAGTTAAACAAGTATAGGCTTTCAATTAAGCTTCTGTTTCATTCCTTCCTACCAAATCACAACTGGCAAGGCAGTGATAAATCTAGCAGCTACTAGTCTTTTCACAGTTCAGTATCTCTTCAGTATATATGTATGGCTATAATAGTATTGAAATCAAGAGCAACAGTCCCAGTTGAGTATTCAAGATTTGCGTTTTACCAGTTTTGTGGCAGCTTTAGCATTGAAGAAAGGTTAGTGATCTAAACTTTGCCTCTAAATTAATCAAGTGTGTATCAAATGCTTTTCTCAGATCCATGTGGTGTAGACCTCCTGTATTTTTCCAGTCTTAAAAAACAAAGCAATCAGATGAGAGGCAGATTAATTAGCATGCTACGAACCTTTACCCTTAGAAAGCTTATGATGTAAAGATAGATTTTTCCAATTACTTCTGGATCTCATACATTTCCTTGTCAACAATTGTAAAACTTCTGTTGTTACAGATGTCAGATCAGAGAATTTTTTGGTTGCCTATAATATTCAAACTTTTTCTTTTCCATAAATTATGAGTAGTGTTTTTAGCATTCTCCAGCAAAACACAAATTCCTTTGCTTTAGTGGATTTATTTGAAACTACACTCCCAAACTATGGTTCCTGTGTTCCTTCCAGTGTTCCAAATGTAAATAATCCAGGCTCCTAACTGAAAGACCATGTGTTAGTTTTACTTTTACCTTAGGCATTAGCTACCATACTGCTGTTTCAACTCCCTGTTAAGACACAGAAACTGGTTTTATCTACTAAAAGCTGATGCAAAAGATTTACGTTTCAGAGACCATACTGAAATGATGATCTCTTCAACTTGATGATATGTTCGTATGTTCGTACCCGCCCCATTTCTTTTATTCTTTGATTTCATATGACATGATGAAAGAAACATTTCTTTTACAAGGTCTACTCTAGATTGTTATGCAAAGGTTGCATCTTGGAAGTGCAGGAATAAACTAAGTTCTAATTAAACCCCACAAACCTAAAAAAGCATTCCAAGCAGGCTCTCTACATTATAATTATAGCCTATGTATGTTTGAGGTTAAACAGCTTAAACAAGCTGGTACTCTTCTACAAATATTGGCCTCAGCTAACTGGGATACATATTCAAGATTTTTCTTTTTACAGCTTTGACTTAAAGACACATGAGCTTTCCTTCACATTTAATAAACACTGGGTGTGTCATGATTCTTCTAATAGCTCTACTCCCACCACCTTCAGCTTTCATTTTTCTACTTTTAAAGAAAATTACTTTTTCTTACCATCATTCCAACTTCTACCTTAAAATATGACAACTGTAAAGTATGCTGTTTTATTTTGGTTTTATTTCGATACAATTTTGTAATTGAGTTTTACTGATAAAGTAAAATTTTCAAGATGCTTGGAAAAATTCATACTCGGAAAAAGGACACGCAGACAACCAACGCATCATCATCACATCACCACTTCAAAACTTCAGCATCAAGACTAGAACCAAAAAGTCACCCTGCTACACTTAATAAATTTGTTATACTCAGCAGTTTGCAACAATTCTAAACACCTACCTAAATTTTTAACTCTTGAATTTGGGGATGGTTTGAACACCTGACAATAGTAACAGGACTGTAGAATATAACCTTTTTCTGGAAAAACCTTTAGCAGTTCTATCTTTTTTTTTTTATCCCCTCCTTTTTTTATTTTCTTTTTTTCACCCCTCCTCCCAAAACTGAAAACTAGTTTTGTACAACTGTAAAATTTGATTCTTACCTGTGGCAAAACAACTCAGTGTTCCTATTTGAAAAATAAAATCAAGGTTAATATGATTTTCAACCCCCACCCCCCAGACATGCAAGACACAGGACTCTGAATCATTTAAAGTGTCCACTTCAAGAAACCTAGGGCACAGATTGCCAAGTTTTGCAAACATCTCACTGTTTGCATACTACACCATGCTTTCCGTGAAGTTTTCCACTGGCAGGAGACAGATCACAGTCTATTCATAAAATTCGCAACTACAGTGAACTAGTAACATGACTATAACCAGAGACTATGTTCTGCCTAGCATTCAGAGATAGTAATAGCTAGACTCATGTATCATGAATACAGAAGACATTAATACATCTTAATTATAAACCATCTTCAAATTTCACTGTCAATTGCATTCTGAACTTACGAGCAAACACTATGTTAAATAATAGGTATTATTGTCCTACAACAAGTTTAAGAACTATATAAATTCACCAATCTATGCTAAATATCATCTTTGGCCAGCATTTTATTGGTTTTTTTTTGTTTGTTTTTTTTTTTTTTTTTAAAGTTATTTCCTTGCAGAGTATGTAAAACTTGTACCTGTGTTGAACATTTCCAGCATGAATGGCTTCTGGTGGAACCCTCCATGGACAGCTTACTCTTCCTCCCGGAAGACGTTTGAAATCAAACTGGCAGCAGATTTTTGGATCTGGACCACAAGTATGAGGAACATCATAGCTATAGAAAGGCATCATATGACAAAGAATATCTGTACTGGATCCCAAATCTGGAATTAAATACATAGAGCACACCTTTAAAATAAATCCTCTCCGAATTGCCAAAATTAAATCAGTTCTATGTTCTTAATCCATGAATTGTATTAAAAACCATGAGACCAAGACAATTCCTTGCTTTGAATATCCACACCTGCATTCTACCTTTGTATCTACCTTACATATAAAGAGGCTAAAACTGAGGTACAACACAGATTGGAAAGTTCAAATCAAGCACCAGCTGATTGTAAAAGATAGGAACAAAATGCTATTGTGTTCGGGTTTTTTTTACTGATAAATTTCATTATTGCCAGAGTTTTAGAGGTGAACAAGACACATCTTTTATACTTTGAGTGAATCACCCTGCTATTACCTCATTAGCACCATCTTTGAATTGGTTGGCTTTAGCAATATCTTCATTTCTTGAACACACAACTTCAATACATTAACAGTAGGATTCTACATACTTGTAGATAGATTCTGTGTGCTTGTAGATAAAAGTACATGGAATTCTATGCAATTCTAAGACCATCTTTGCAATCCTAACTTTTCCATCTAGTCAGTCCATTCCCTAAACTTTAACCCACAAGGAGCAGAGATCCACACACATTTTGTCAAGTCTCAAAACAAGGCCTTTGAAAATTTAACTGTAAAGAGATCCTGAATTTCTCACAGAACTTAAAAGAACCTTAAGTTTACTCATCTGGTAAAAACCCTAAATGCTGATTACCTGTTTCCAGCACTAATTAAAGTAACTTTCTGCTGGAAAAAAGGGATGAATGCTGTAGATGTGCCACAGAACCTGACACCTAAGTATGTCAACCATACATTTGAAAATATTCTTCAAAACCTTAACAGCATGAGTCTTCACAGTTCCAATCCATACCTTTTGTTTAAAAACTCCTGTTTTACTACTACTTATTTATTACCGAAAAGGTAATATTCAATAAATATATGCATTTACTTTTCAACTACAGGAGTTTTCCATGTCAGGTACCACATCTACATATTATGCCAGCTGAGTGTGCAGTGATCTTTGATACATAATCTGTCTTGAAAAGCCTTCTTTTGAAGCCCGTACACTAGATCATATCACACATGTGATTTACATATACAACTGTTTAGGAAAAAGGCCTGTCAATCAGGTATTCTGTACCCTGAGTGGCATATACCAACACTCAAAGAAGTCTCTTAAGTATCAGTATCTGACAACTTCTTTCACACTGGTGTGTTCTCCTCAAGTCAAGTTTATTTGTACAGCAGATTGCTGTCGCTGGGTGCCCTCCTTCCCTCAATTTCCGATTAAAAACACAGAGGAACTAAAAAGCTTCAAAATCACCACCTCAATCTTTCAATAGTAAGTACTATATATGTTTGTTTGACCCTGTATTGACAAAGCAGTGACATACTAGCTTAACTTTAAAAGCCATAAAGACCAAAACCTCACCTACGTACATTTATCATACAGCTTATTGGAATGCTGCTACAGTACAAAGCAAAACAAAATATCCATATAGAAAAAGTACATTAATTTGCAGACACATCACTTTACTAAGGTATAATCACTACACTACCCAAGAAAACTTTCATACTCTATAGTGTATAAATAAGATCAAAAAAGCAATTATATTTATTCTAAGAATAAAGTTTTAGATGAGAATTTCATTGCAAATTTAAATGGTGAAACGTTTTTAATCTATTTTTCTTACTAAAGATAACCTACAAATTTCAAGTCCACAGCAAGCTACTATAACTAATGACACTGATTTGTCACACCAGCTGAGGAAAACTGGTTGCTTGCAAGTTTTTTTCCTTATTAAGAACATAAACAAGACAGATCTGTCCAAATATTCGCTTTTGGCTTCTTATTTTTCCCCCATCAAGAGCAATGTTCCTTCTCCTCTACATTATCCATATAGTAGGAGTAGGAAGAAGAAAACAAAGAAGTGAGAAAAGTAAAAATAATATTCCACCCCATTTACTTTTTTTATATATACTTGTAAGGAATGTGGGAGAAGGGAAATAGGAGAAAATAAAAGCACAAATGGAAGGGAAGAAACAGGAAGATCAGAGGAACAATGGCAATAATACAGTTTTTATATTTAAACCCTTTCCTAGCACACAGGTACTCACATTCCCTTTCTGTTACTAAAAAAAACAAAACCCAAAACTTAACCTAGATGAAAGACTTTTAACAGAACTGCAGATCTAAAATGTTAAATCTACACTAACTTCTCTAAGTTACCTATTGTGTAAAGATTTCCATAGTATTTACTCAATTTCTCTCCATATTTTATCTGCATAAATTAACAAAATAACTTGACATAAAGGAAAAACACATACCCCAGTTTTGTCTCCAGAAAAATTCTAGTGTCTTCTGTGATGCAAAATGTTTTTTAACTGAGTAATGAACTCTCTGTATAAGCATATTGGAAAATCCTGTGCGTTTCAAAAGGTAGGCCATTGTTGGTGAATGCCCAAAAGGATCAATTGCCCAACCAGACTTTGGTTTTACTCCTGTTGACAAATAAAAAAAATTAAAATGGGAAGAAAGTTTTACTTTTCACTCAAAGAAAGCTATACCAATATAATTCAAATTAGAAGACTAAAGATAGAATTTCCAAGAAGATAAATTAAAAGATACAGCTAAATATTAAGCCTCCTGCAAAACACACCCTGGAATTAACAAGCTAGAATTAAACAGATTAACAATTAACAACAAAACCAAAAAATCAAATGTCTTAAAGGCAAGGTATTCTGTCTAACTGTATAAAAAAACCCTGCAATTAGTACTTTACGTTGTTACAGTATTTCCACTGTGTATCAATCTTTACATGGAACCATAATGAAATACATCTTTTTCACTTTAAGTAGTTTGCAGATGCTACAATTGGAAAGGAAAGCTGAAAGAAAATTAATGGATGGAGATGGGTTCATGTTGTACCTCGTTGAATTTTCACTGTAATTTAAATCATGTTAACCTTTGTTGGCTTTGGAGTTAACTTTTCTTTTGATTTATTTGGTTGGCAATCATTAGAATCATGTTCGTTACTACTGACTTTTCACTGAACTTCCTACTAGCAAATAAAAAAGCTATACCTAAAACTTGTTTAATTGATTCTTCAACATCATTACTTAGGCACGTTTTTACTGTCTTACCAAAAACCCAGTAGAATGCATTACCCTTTTATTAGGCCTTCCCTCCTCCCATCTCTTAATTATGTCAAGCTGTGTTTATAGAAATTGCAATCAAAGAAAAACATAGTGAAACAGTTTTTCAAAATAATTTCTGTTAATTGAAGCAATGTTAACTTACTTAATAGTAAGTTTCACTGCACAAATATTTTCTACATAAAAAGGGTTATCTCTACTTATAGAACTAAAGAAAAAAAAACTTCCCAAAGCCACCAGAACAGTTCAGCCAGTGTTACTGCAGTCAGTAATTCCTCAAAGTTTCAAAAGCAAATGAGTCTATCTTTTCTTTTTTTTTAAATATAAACAATTCTTACATTACAACGCGTTTAGGTTTTATAACAACTACTACTGCAACAATTGCTACAAAATTTCATATTTCCTTTTTTGAAAGCCCTACATAAGTGAACCTAATGAATACAGAGCCTGCAGAATACATCTAAACGCATAAAAGGAATATAAAATTTCAAGTAATTTTAAGGCCTTTGTTATGATTTTCAAAAGACAGAAATGGCAATTGGAAACTGTTTGTGACACCAGAGACACATGATCTACAATTCAGCATGATCTAGTGTTAATTTGATTATGCTAATATAGTATGCACACCTTTCATTGATCAAGACAAAACGTTATGACATAAAACTGTTTAAATACATTTCAACCAGGAACTTCTATCTGCACACAATAATTGTAAATACTAGACTCAATCCTATAGCTTCCAGTAAGTGGTCTGATTCAATGTTTCTGGAAAGCAGAGTAGAGAGCCTTCTAAGCATCTCAAAAATACAAATGGACTTCCTGTATTAACACAGGTAACTTTTAGATCAAGCTACATACCAAGGTTCTTTTCTAGCCATTGATGTCCTTCTATCAGTTGGTCAATTAAAGCAAAATAATGAGGAGAGGCTTCATCAGGCATGACCCATCCTCCTGTTACTATTTCAAATTGTCCATCTTTTATTAACCTGAAAAATATGTAAATTTTGTTCAGAATCTTGCATATGAAAACACACTCTTAAAAATCAATTTCTGGATACCCAATAGGTATTTACCAGGGACACAATGACAAAATCCAAATTGCTTGTGCTACTACATTTCTTTAGTCAAACAGGGAAAGAATGAATAGATAAACAGTGAAATTTTAAATGCCTCTGTGCAACAAAAACTACCAGCTCTACTGTGTGTGCCATATTTCTTTTTTTTTTTTTTTTCCCCATCAGGAAGAAGGCTATTTCCTGCATAGATTACAAAAATAAAAGTGTATGTGCCACAGTACTGAAGGCCAATTGACCGAAATGCTTAGACATTGCACATTTCAAACACTACTAATACCCCTGTCTTTGATCTACTGTTCTTTTTATTGTTTTAGAGAGCTGATAGAATTTTGAATTTTATTATATCTATAAAGGCTTCAGACCATGTCACTCATCAAAATGCCTTCTTGAATCAGATCACATGATGATTGAGTCTCTCTATTAAGATGTTAGTGAACACAATGATCATGCTTCCAGTCCCAGGTGATCCCTACAGTTAAATAATGCAATTTCAGCACTTACATTGTACACTAGCATATAAATGTTTAATGAATTTAAGAAATAAAGTGAACTTATCAAAACTTAGTCACATGATAGATAATACCCATAAGAATAATGAAAAGCATACAGCAAAAATAATCTCCAATGCAGCTTCTATAAGTCTTACAGCAGTTTAACCAATATGTGATTCCCCTGAAGAAAGGACAGTTCCCTAGTGACTCTCATTTACTGTTTATTGTGTCTTTTTAATTTCAAAACCCAACAGCTGTGCTATAATACTCATGCATTGTACATAAATTTTTAAAGAGATAGTTTTCTATGTCATTCCTAAGATTTCCAGCATTACTTAACCTTTGCAGCTGTGAGGGTCTCATAGCCTTTATGTATACTGCAAACTGTGCATGAGAAGGAGGGCAGAGACATGAGCTAAAAACTGTTGGATTTTGTCATAAAGCAAAGTAAAAAAGCCAAAACAAAACAAACAAAAAAACCTGTTTGAAAACTGCAAACTAGACCCTTACTTCAAGTTCATCCAAGCAACACTTTTTCTTGTCTTAATGTCTAGCCAAACCTTTTACTTCTGTACTACATTTTTACTTGTGATTTTAAAAAGAACTAAGAGCAGCAGCAAGGGGGTAGACTACGTACTACTTTACCATTTAATCAGCTGCATGTTTATAAAAAAATACACATATTTAAAACCAAAAAACCTAATTTCATAATTGTGTTATAAATGAAGAAGAAATTACCATATATAAAAAGCTAATATGAAAGATTATTTTTATTCCATTCCCAATACTTCAAGGTGAAATCAAATAAAGTTCATAATCACAATTCCATTACAATTTGAATGACATCTTCATGGCTGTACATGGGAACTTGTGGCCAATTTTTTCAGCAACTCAGTGATTTGGCTTCACTTCTCTACACAGTTTTATTTTTGTAACTGGGAAAAAACAAAACCAAGCCCAAGAAATCAAAACTTGAGTAGTTGATTATTCTAGCAATTCTGCATCGCAAAAAGTAAAGTCTCAAGTTTACAGTGTAGTTAAATACACAAAGTCTCAGAACATGCCATATGGAAGATAGAGAACAGTTCAGCGTTCAAACCTCTTAACGGCATCCTTTTTTTGGCTGTCTATTCCATCCCACCATTTTGAAAAGTATGAAATCTCAGACCATATAAATTTCCTTCGGTTGTCTTCTTGCAGTTTTACAACCATATTATTTAAGATATGCTGTGTTTGATCTCTGAAGTAATCATCAAAAGTCTTCAGCCAACCTAAAAAAAGAGAAAATGTGAAATTTAAGTTGCTTTCAACAGTCTTAGAGACCTGCCTTCTTCCCACTACCTACAAAAAGTTAAGTGGAGCATGTTCTTAAAAAGCTAAACTTTACATGCTGTGGACAGTTCTAAGTGCTAAACTCTCCTGGAGTTTCTTTTTACTAAATTTAGATGTTTTAGTTCCTAACTAAAACTAATAGATCATCTTCCCATCCCAAACCCTATTCCCAAAACACACATCCCCCAACACTCCCTAATCCTTACCTCAATGACTTGTCTCCTCTTTGAATTTATAAAGCACCCCATCACCCTACTCTATGTAAAACAACTGAATGAAAATCCTTACTAGCAGCATCTTAGACCTACAGCTTGAGGAAAAAATTAAGAGCCACTAATGGTATCCCACAGACCTTGAGGGTAAAGAAATAAAACAGGAGCAAACGAAGCAGCAGTAAGTCCTGCAGCGCACATCCAGCATCATTTATGAATAAGGGGTTTGATAGCAATGACTGAGAAAAGAAATATATTGTAGCTACATCCCTCATTGGAAAAGATATCAGAGAGATGCAGAGTAAAGGACAAAACAACTTTACACT
Source organism: Gorsachius goisagi (assembly GCA_018403395.1). Classification (NCBI taxonomy): domain Eukaryota; kingdom Metazoa; phylum Chordata; class Aves; order Pelecaniformes; family Ardeidae; genus Gorsachius; species Gorsachius goisagi. Next base: position 32,546 of record BOSO01009487.1, on the reverse strand, counting down.
TTTTCAGACCTCACAGGTACAAAGCCTTCCATGACATTCTTTAACTTCTCCCTAAAACCTTTCATAAGACAGTACATGTTTCACAGAACCTGGAAGGGACATGTTCCTTCTCTAACTGTAACTGGAAAAAAAAAAGCAGGTAAGCCTGTCTACTTCATACACGAGTGGCATACTCCTACTCTTCATACCAGCTCTTGTCATGTATAAGCATTATCATTCAAGTGCTTCCAAAAGGGACTCAGCCGTTGATTTTAGGGAAGTATCATAAAACAGCACAGCAACTACTGAAGAATGCAAGCAAGGTTACAAATTGGTCCTATAGCATCCACATTTTAACATGTTGTGAAAGCTTCCACACAATGTGAGAACTGTACTCCAGACAAATACGAGCCTAGTGATTCCACTCTGATTTACCAGTTCTGTTCTGCAGAGGCACTGCCATTTAGTACAACACCAGACTGCTTATAAGAAGATACAGGATTAGGATGTTCTGGAATGAGATAAAATTCTTTCAAGGCAGTTATATAAATGCAGAAAATTTGAGTATTAAAAAATCATTTTTAAGTCTAATAAAGAAAACTATTACTAAATAGAGTCTGAATATTGATTCAGGAAGGACATATTCTACTTTACTTTAACAATAAAAAATAAATGGCATTAATCTTAGAAATGCAGAGATAATGTAAGTTGACAATATGTACATTCTTTTCCAGTTCACATCAAATGGTTAATTATACTTCAAATAAAAGTATCTTGTAATTAGGAATAACCACTAGGCATTGGCACGCTCTTACTTTGGTTGCACTACTTTCAGGTTGCACACTCACTTTGCAAAGGTCAAATTTTAGTAAAGTATTCCAAAACAAACAAAACAAAACCACCATGAATTTCCAGAAAGCTTCCTTTTTTTTTTTTACTTTGTAAATGAGGAACTAAAACTATAACACTCCAGAGGAAAAAGTGCTAGCTCAATATATCTTTTAAAAAACAGATGTTTAGCATCTAGAAGAATCATCACATACGATATAAGCTTCTGTACAGATAAAACACTAGGATCTAGTCTAATCTATCCTAAAGGGGAAAAATACATTTTGTCAAGGCAGTTAATAGGAGGGCTTAAAATATAAAGTTAAAACATTCTTTAGAGTCAAGGAAACAGTTTAATACAAAAAAGTTGACAGTAAATTACTGTTAAACAATAGTTTCATGAAGACTGAAAACAAAAGCAATGAGTAAACTGAATTTCTTTTCCTTTTGTGCTGTTTTCAATCAAAATTTGTTGTGATCTCTGCCTACTTCAGTAGGCATTTTTAAAGGAAACTTTCACTCAAAGAATTGAGATCACATGACCAATTAATATTTTTCAGTGCTTATTTACTTTTCAACAAACCAAAGAAACATTGTACTAATATTTACATTAGGAGATCCACATGTAATAGACTACAAATTTATAGGTATTTACCAGGAATTTCTTCTGCATGAGATCATCATGCTAGCAACTAACACAATGAACTAAAACCATACTGTTTTTCCTATACAAAAATATATCATAGTAATAAACTATTTTAGCATATTTCTATATTGCAGCAATAAAAGCAAACTTATACTTCCTAAACATTCTTGAAAAACTTAATAAACCAGCAATAAAACTAAATAAAATAAATAAAGCAGCACAGAGCAAAATGACAAAGCAGCTGGCATAAGAAGACACTACGACATAGGAAGATCAGTGTTATGATTAGAGGTTGTTTTGTTCTAATATATTCAGTTTCCTAAGCTATAGAGGAATGGTATAATATGGTTAACACACTGACTCTTCAGAAAGTCCTAGGATATATTTACAAGTATTCACAGAATTAGTTGCAAGCCAACACAAAGTCCTTCGAAATTTAACACGTGCCTGGCATCTTGCACTTAAATATATTTATTTCTAAATAGAGTAGAACAGAACAGAATAGAATACTCTCAGTTGGAAGAGACCTACATTGACCATCTAGTCCAACTGCCCGATTGCAGCTGACGAAAAGTTAAAAGCATGTTATGAAGGGCATTGTCCAAATACCTCTTCAATGCTGACAGGCTTGAGGCATCAACCACGTCTCCAGGAAGCCTGTTTCAGTGTCTGACCACCCTCTCTACAAATAAAGGCTTCCTAACATCCAGTCTGAACCTCCCCAGTGCAACTTTGAACCATTCCTGGGTGTCCTGTCACTGGATCCCAGGGAGAAGAGATCAGCACCTCCTTCTCCATGTCCCCTCCTCAGGAAGCTGCAGAGAGCAATGAGGTCGCCCCTCAGTCTCCTTTTCTCCAAACTACACAAACCCAGGGTCCTCAGCTGCTCCTCACAGGACATGCCTTCCAGCCCTTCCACCAGCTTGGTTGCCCTCCTCTGGCCTCTGGACGCATTCATGGACCTTAATATCTTTCTTAAAATGTGGGTCCCAGAACTGCACACAACACTCCAGGTGAGGCTGCACCAACACTGAATACAGGGGGACAATCACCTCTTTTGACCGTCTGGCTGTGCTGTGTTTGATGCTCCCCAGGATGCGGGTTGCCCTCTTGGCTGCCAGGGCACGGCTGCTGGCTCATGGTGGGCCTGCTGCCAACCAGCACCCCCAGATCCCTTTCTGCAGGGCTGCTCTCCAGCCACTCCTCTCCCCATTTATACTTGTGTCCAGCGTTACTCCATCCCAGGTGCAGAGTCCAACATTTCGACTTGTTAAATTTCATGCCATTGTTAGCTCTTAACCCAATGACTTACAGAGGCCATCCAACTTTACATGGAGCCATAAAGATTTAAAAAAAAAATTCAAAACCTGAACAGAACAATTAATAAATTAATTTACAGTTGCTAACCATAAATCTACTACTAAAGACTACCACATTAGATTTAGTACTTCACATCTCAGTCCCCAATAGCACACAAGAATCTAGTTCATTTTTGCACTTACCCACAAACTAAGAAGTTGCTTGCACCTTGAAAGAAAAGGTTTACCAGTGTATTTGTATCAGGAAACTTTTAACACAGAACCAGTTTACACTTGGAAAACATACAATAGTTTAAAGCTGCAATTACCAAAACTAAACATCCTAATATCAGCAAAATAACACTTGTTGGTCTGAATCTACAAAAGGACCTTTGTCAATATAAAAATGTAAATGGGAAAAAATAATATTGTCTTTAATGTCATTATGCTGTTCCTGACTTAGTAAGTATTCAGGACTTTGCCAGCTGCTTTTATTTTCTGCCAGCAAATGTGATAGCAATAGAGGGTACACACTGTTAAGCTGCTTGCCTTTCTATTGCCTCACTCAGATTGTCCTCGAAAGTGTGGAAATTTAATGCTCCCCCCCCCCCAATTTATTAACATCATGCAGATGTCCATTTTTTCACTTTTTCCCTAGTTTGTAAATTTTCTTGGGTTGACAGCAGACTCCAAGAATTACATCCAAACGTCAATGCAATCCATTGCTACATAAAAAATTCTGAAACATTTCATTAGCTGATTTGCCACTATTCCTGTCTATACTTTCCAGTCCAATTCCCTTCTTGAAGCATTATTAGCTCTTTGCGCTACAGAAAGGTATTCTTGTGTCTTAGCACAGTTAAGAAACAGTTGCAAGGATACAGGCAAAGTTTCCAGACAAAATCAAAACAGAAGCTGACAAATTTATTCAAGAAGTAGCCTAATTAAGTAAAAGCACTTTACAATTTGATCACGACAAGAATCACAAATCAACTTTGAAAACATGAAATCATTACAGTGGTTGAGCACTGCTTACATGTATCTGCAAGGCTGGGTTGTTGGGGTTTTTTTGACATTTATATTTTGTTTTGTCTTTTAATTTAAAAATTATCTGTTGAAATGAAACAAAAAAGAATTTTCAATTGCTTACTACCATAAGTCACCCTTCAATGTTTAAGAGGAAATGTGTCCTTAAAAAAATTTCTAGTTTCTCATGAAATCTATTTTAATGAACAGGAAGATCTAGTGAATGTCTGGAACACAATCACTTGTTACATTAATGCATTTTTTGAAAGCAGTTTGCATGTCCGATTTACTTTACAGTAGATCATAATCAATCTCACTGACTCTAAAATTCACACATCAGTGCTGCTTCTTGCAACCCAAGAAACTTGGATAATTTATTAATTTTATGGCAGAATTAAATAAAACCATGAAGTTTCAGCTGGCATTATACAGCTTTCCAGAAAATACAAGCAATCTCTCTGCAACAAAATTAGTTGAAATTCAGTGCTCGGATTTTTAAAATGTACAGCCGAGTTAGTGGAAAAACTTACATAATTTTTTTTTACACTTATGCTTAATTCTCAGCTAACTAGTTCCTGGAAGAAGACACAATTAAGTAACTGTTTTGATAGCTAAGGAAGTAAAAATTAATCGTAAGCTGAAAGAGGATGTCTTAGTTCTTAATTACATCCATTCTCCACATAACATGCTACATTGCAATGGTAAAAGTTTTTCTTAAAAATAATAAAAAAATTAACAGACATGTAGCCATGGGTTCTTTTCAGTGCTTTGGAGAACTTAAGCATGGGGTATGTGTTTAACTGATCACACACAGGCACACAATAATGACAATAATGCAAATACTAGATATAAATCGAAAAGCTAACTTTTAACTTGCATTTTATTAAATACAGTTACACATGGAAAGAATTTAGCGTTAGCTCCTTTCTAGACTGAGCAATAAAAAATAATCCTTTATTTTAGGGTATAGAATATATGCATCAATTGTTTAATTTAGAAATCTTGCATCATCATTCTATGATGTCAAAACTAAATAGAGGAAATATACAAGTTAATATTATACAGATGTTTCTGACATAAAACTTCAGTGCTAATTTCACCAAAGAGAAGTATCTTTTCAATGAAGATGAATGAGTCATTGGCCAAGACTGTGAAAGAAAGCTTTAGAAATATGATGTCTGTCAGGTAAAGCTATTCCTTTTTAGTAGGGCCAGCTGTGACAGGACAAGGGGTAATGGTTGTAAACTAAAGCAGGGTAGGTTTAGACTGAATATAAGCAAGAAATCCTTTACAATGAGGGTAGTGAAACACTGGAATGGGTTGCCCAGAGAGGTAGTGGAGGCCCCATCCCTGGAAACATTCAAGACCAGGTTGGATGAGGCTCTGAACAACCTGATCTACTTAGTGGTGCCCCTGCTCACTGCAGGGGGGTTGGATGAGATGGTCTCTAAATGTCCCTTTCAACCCAAACAATTCTATGATTCTATGATCTTGAAATTAAAACTAAAAATAATTGTCTAAGATTGTTTTTCATTTTTCCATTTGGCATGGTATAAACCAGAATAAGATAGAAAGCCACCTGGAAGACCCCTGTATTGAAGCATTCATTCTGATTCAGAAGATAAATAGAAATTAAGCCCCTCGTTCCCCAAATAAAGTCATTTGGGCAGAAGCAGACACACAAATATTAAAAGGGTACAACAGTGTGTTTACTTTTCCAATGGCATACTTTAACTTGTAAAAGATTTCTGCTCTGTGGACCACAAGAATCATTCCATATTTATCACATTTAATTTCTTAAGCATAGCTAAAAACTGAAATAATTGCACATTTCACTAAAAGCCAAATCTGTCATGAACCATGAGGTACTTCAAAAACTATAATTAGACTTCTTATTTATTAGGCTTACACAATGCAAGGTCTTTTTCTGCTTTGTACGTATCAAATCTGCTGCCCTTGTAATTAAGAGGGAAAGAAAATTTATACTGTTCAGGAATTAAGTGTGCTCTTTGTAACAGTCCTGTCAGTTTTCAGCGGAACTGCACTGAATTTTCTTTTTTTATTTTTATCTCAGACAAAGGAAAAAAAAAAAAAAACCTCTCACTCTAAAAGTGCCCTACCACCTCATATGCAACCACAGAAATATTGAGAAGTGAGCCAGGAATAAAACGCAGATTTCTGTAATTCAGTACATTAAAAAAAACCCAACTTGTGAGCTGTCCAGTTTCCCATCTTCCCCTACGATAGAAAAATAGCTATTCACCATTCAATGTATAATTTATAGTATTTACATAGCCTTCATAGTTTGGGGTTTTTTTAGGAAACACTATATACTGTTGCTGTTTACAAAAAGGAAAAAAAGTTCTACACAAACAGTGGTGACTGATCTTTTTTTAGTCTTCCTATTAAAACACAGCATGAATATATCAACAAGTGAACTTCCAATTTACAGTCTGAAACTTTTAAACATAAAATTTTCAGATGTCATTCACCTAGCATTTTTCCTTTTGTTCTTCAGCTTTATAATAACCTGTTCTTGTATTTTGGTGGGTCAGACATCAGACTAAATAATCTGCGTTCCAAACATGTCAGGAAAACTAAGTAGTCACCTCAAAACCATATCCAGATCTGGTCAACAGAAAACAAACCTGAAACTCCATGGTGTCTTAAGAGCATCAAACTTTTAAGTTTTCATTTACCTTGACACCACAGTTACTTCATAGGGCTATATAGATTTCCACGTGATAAATGGAGACTGTCTTAAATAATAAAAAGGGGTTAATGTGAGTGCTAGTAAGGTAAAGTTACCAATACTATAAATAATTAATGAAGTGTTAAAAAGTAGTATTTAGTCCTGATGTAGGTACAGATGTACTTTCACATACATTTTTACTCAGGTAGAAATTGGGGGTGGGCAGGCAGAGGTGTGTGGGGGGGTCTATTTTAGTCTCTTTCAAATCCACTTAAGTGCTGCTTGTACTAGGTATGTAGCAATCACATTCAGCAATAAAATACTATGATCTGGTACACAGATGTATTACAAAGCTCATAAGTCTCAATTCTTGAATAATTTAATGAGAAGACATTACCAAAAATCATCACTGCCAACACAGCAATAAATGCTAGAGGTGTCTTTCAACCCCTCAGGTGACATTTGAACATCATCTTTCAAGTCCAGTTGTGCTGGTTGACAATATTGCTGTCCCTGAGCAGGGTTCTCTCCTCTGGAGTTCTGCTGCTTAATCCACTTCAGACAGTCACATGAAACTGCTGTTGAAGCACATGAGAACTAACTTACAGGCTTTGCCAGCACAGCAGGTTATACGATCACTCCTTAATCTGCTCCAGAAAGAAATGGCACCCATCTGTGATGGCTATAACCTCACACAATACAGCTATTTGTAAACCGAACATCTCTCTATGGGTTAAGATTTATCTGCATAGGGTGAGTCCCCCCAGATCACACATGCTACTGATGTGCTCAAATCTTCATCAACTGCCAGCAACTAAAAGACAATTACACCTGTCACTGACCAAAGTGTGAAGAGGATCCATTCTCATACCTGATTTCCCACTAGCAGGTAGATATACTAGCTAGGGAAGGGAGAAGCACAGAGACCCCAAGTTTGTAGGGCCTGGTTGAATTCACACAGAAGCAGTTAACCAAGTTTTAACAAAATTTATCAATACCGAGTGTATCAGAGGGTCAGGACACAAGTCATGCCCCAAAACAGAACTTGGGACCTAAGCCCACCTCTTTCCCTACAGATCCTGTTTCAAGGCAGTTTCTTTGCCTTTGAGCTACAGATTCTCACTAGCGTAACTGGTGGCATGAAAATTGAAGAGAAAGGAGCCTCAGTTGAGAAAGCATAAAATGTAATAAGAATTTAAAGCTTCTGCAGGTAATATAGTTCTATCTTTACTGACCCCATTTCTTGGTAAATATTTTCACATGCATTGTTACACTATAGGTTCATTATGCCTTACGCTTTTTTGCCTTTTAATCCTTTGTGGGAAGGGAATAATGTAACCATTAGGTATATGAGAGATTTCAGATGTCTGTACCAGATAAATTTTCTTTCTTTCAAGTGCTTATTAACATGCAGTTTCATACTGCAGACAATTCCACAGAAATGTCCTTACCAAAAGCAGTACCAAGTCAGGAGATTTCTGTTGTAACATTCTTTGTAAAAGGAAACAATAGCCAGTCTCACACGATCACCTTTGGTGATGAAACAGGTTACATTTACCAGGATTAAATCTCAGTTTAACTCTACCTGATACCAACTGAGGACCCTGAACAAGTTGGTAGATATTTAGATTGTATGCATGAGGAGATGCAGATTTCTTGATTTTAGTTGCTGCTGGTGAAAGGACAGATATAATTTTACAATTAGGTATTAAGGACTTAGATATTAAGGAACCAAAAGCAGTCATCAATAATATGGTCAGCTATCAAAGGTGAATGACAACCCCATTAGGACTTCAGGCAAGTCCTTGGGAATAACCTATGAATCAAAAAAGTTGCAACAGAAAGAAAAGAGACAGCTCTTGTAATTTCATGGAATTCTTCAAACCTTATTATTGAAGGGACAGTCACAGAGAGGACTTCTTTCAAAGAGCTGGAAGACCATGCACCTTACTGTAGGTTTAATGAGTGACTCCCTCCAAGATAAGATATCTCAATGCTACTAAAAATGCATCTCTGAAGCGAAGTTCATTATGGCCCACACATTTGGAAAAGGGCCAGAACAGCGCTGGAGAGGGCAAAATAGAATCAGATTAAACTTCATTAAACGGAGCTCTCAAGTGTACAAAAGACATCATTCAGATGTAAAATTAAAGAATAGAGAGACACATTGCAAACATACTTCCTGAGTAAGTTGAAAATTCCTACTGGGAAAGTGCAAGAAATTCCATGATTGATAACACAAAAAGTTAAACAGGAAAAGGTGTTGGTGAGGCTACCTCTGGTTGTAGAGTGGTATCTATGCCTTATCTGCCTTAGAACTTTAATAATTCTGGTGACACAAAAAAATTTTGGAGGGGTTGGGAGGGTAGAGGTTTTGGGTTGGGGTTCTTGGGTTGGATTTTTGGTGGTGTGGTTGGTTTTTATTTGGGACTTCTGGGGTTTTTTGTTTGTTTTGTGGCTGGGGGATGGATGCTTGGGGTGTTTGTTTGTTTGGGGTTTTGGGAGTGGGAGGTTTTGTTGGGTTTTTTGTTGTTTGGGTTAGGGTTTTTTTAAACACAGACCAAGAACCCAAACCTGACTGAAGAACGCCATACATTCTCTGGACCTGGAAAAAACCCTTGTTATCCTCTGACTTTTCAAAAGAAGGTATAATATTTCAAGTGTCATCGAAAAATATATAGTGATGCTCAAGAAATTCCTCATTGAGTGAGTTTAGTAACTTGCCATCTTAATTTGGAGACTAATAAGAGATGTCTGCTTCTTCCCAACAATTCTACTATTTTTGGGACCTTTCTCATAGGAGCAATACAGAGCTATTTAGTCTGCTAGTCCCAAAAGACACATATCTCAAAGTCTGGAGGCTGTGACAAAGCCTTCTCCAGCATAACCCAGTATCAGTAGCCTTTGCTATTGGTTAGCTGAGCCAACAGCAGCCTCAAGACTGCATTCCTTGCTTGGCATACAGCAAAGGAGAATATAATTTGTAGTAACAGATGTTAGTACCTACCAAAATAATCCTGATGTGAAAAGAGGTCCATTAAATTCAATACTTAAATTCACTAGAATACAAGTGCACAGTGGGCCACTTACTGGTAAGCAGAACTGGTGCTACAGGATGAACCAAACATTAGCTTAAGGCACTCAATGCCAAAGTTTGTCAGACACAAGGGTGTTGGCTGTGAAAACCTAGCACAACGGTTTGCCTGATTATAGGAGGCAAAACAGGAATCTAGGTGTGAAAAAGAAAGCTTTTTGACCTTCAGCCTTCTACTAAAAGTTAGCTCCAAAGAGTCTTTCCAGAACAGCAACAGAAACTGTTCAATTCTGCATGGAGTATTAACAAGACAGACCAGGCACCACAGAGGAAATCAGCCTAATATATTCTGTTTTGGAAGACAGTTACAGAAGGACTGTAAATAAAATAGAAATAAAATAATTTAAAAATATAAAAACAAACTTACTAGAATCTGTATAAAAAGAACCAGGTGTTAGAAGAACCCTATTCTTTTATGCAACCCATATGGACAGTCAAAACTAGTCTCCTTTAGAGAAAGGGGAAGAGAACTCTTTCTAATGGCAATGCCCAAAGATCTGAAACATCTTGGATATGCAGTTACAAAACCACAGTATTTTTTAGAAATTCTGGAGTAGGAAGAGAAGAGAAGCTACCATTTTGATATATCAACCTAGACAGAGTCATGAAATAGCAAGCTTAGCACCAGAATTAGAAGGGATCTACTGGTTAGGTTTGGAAAAGTCTACCAAAACGGTCTGAAAATTAGTATCAAGGACATAAAAAGTCTCCTCTACTGATCTATTGGAAAGGAGGCAGGGAATGTTAAGCTTAAAAATGCAGGCTCTTAGCCTCCACTAACAGGCTGCCTCTGAGAGGAAAAAAAAAAAAAAAAAAAAGGAAAAAATCAGTACCAGAACACTGAGCCCCCACCAAACTCATCACTTGAATGGACACCAGTGAAGTTTTATGCAAAGCTCTTCTCAGCTTCCCTCAGGACTTTCCCCTGCAGGTCCCAAGCCTCACGCTCCTCAGCCTATACTGTGCAGGAGGTCTTTGTTCAACGCAGCTAAAATAATCTCAGGAAGACAGTAATGACACCAGGCAACTAGCCTCTAGCGGGATACCAACTGTCCTCCCCCAATTAGAATATGCTCCTACTAGCTTCAGCAGAAAGAGAGAGCTGTAAACTCCATACCCCATTCTAATAAGAATCAAGAGAATTAGAAGTTCTGTATATTCCTTTAGGATAGTTTCAGATTCATTAAATGACTGTACACTGTGGCTTCTCTCTGGGAAAGATTTCAGGAGAGCAACCAGAGAGGTTGGACACAGGTTTAAAGACAGTTCTACCAAAAGGCAGATCAAAGTTTATACTGTGGTTATTTTCTCTGAATATTTTTACTTATACCCATACTTTTTGTTATTTTAATGCTCATAACTGGACAATACAGTCCCTCCAAATTCAGTGTTCATTTTCTTTGAAAACACTAGATACATTTGAATAAAAGTCAGTTGTGTTCTAACTACTGTATCTTACTTCACTCAGATCCATGGTACTTCAAACAAAAAATTAAATTGTTAGAGATATACAGTAGTAAAGTTTAAAATCAAACAGTGGTTTTCCACAATAACAAGTAGCTTCACCAGCTTCTCACGGTCAGCTTACACATACCAGGCGCACACTACAGCAGTATAATTCACTGCTTTTGGGTGTATTTTAACAGTCATTTCAAAATACTGTGACACTTCCTCATTTTATTTATTACACAGTAAATATCCACTTGGGAGGAAGAAGTGAAATTATGCAAAGCATACCTAGGTTTCAGTTTAAATCCAGACTTTATATTATCCCACTGTAGGTTGGGGGCAGGGATGTGCACAAACAGTACAGAAAGTGTTTACAGTCAAAAACCTCAGATTTACCATTGTCACATCTTCCAAAAATCACATCTCTCTAGCACAGGTTGAGGGTTAAACATTATGACAGTCCAAAAAGTTAAAACAAGAACAGGCTATATTTAATGCAGCAATGAATAAACTGACTGGGTTACCAGCAGGATGAACACAGAAAATCCATATTACATTCCAATATCAACACTGAAATTCTACTCATTAATAAACAATTAAAACTTTTATCATAAATTGTCACTTGAATTATACATCTGCTTAACTGCCTTGCTAGACTTAAATCTAACATACTAAGTAGTATGCTTCGAAAAAACCCAAATCTTAATAGAAACAGCAATATATTTCTTAATTAAAAAACCTCTAGACACCCAAATCAATACAGTTAAAATATTACCTGGATCATTATGTGAGTGAGGCACGACAAAAACTTGAAGTGGCTCACTGTCCCATTCATTTTCATTGTACGTAATATCAAATCCTTGTTTCCACACGCCACCATCTGGATTATCGAAAGGAAGAATGTCATAGACATCCAACATCTAAAAAAGGGTAAAAGGAATATAAAATGTGAATTCACAAACACAGTTCTGCTATTTAAAACCAAGGTTGTTTTCAGCAAAACTGGATCAGTTTGTTCATTACACAGGGAGAGATGAAGTGTCAAATGAATAGAAAACTGACAAATGAGAGCAAGTTTCAAGTCACATTAGGGAACCCAAGGCACAGCTGGCAGGAAGCACAGCATTTGGCAGGCCCTGTTCTGAGGAAACAGAAATTGATTAGATAAAGGGTAGGAATAACAGCCTTAAGTCACAACAATTATGACAGCTCATAATGATGTTAGGGCAGGGAGAGAATTATATAGAACAGCACAATACACTAAATAAGGGAATACAGAAGACTAAGAGGACAAACTAAGCAAACAGTAAGAAGTGATGACAAAATGAGAGAGATTGAGGCAAAAGTGTTGGACTTGGCAGTGCCAGGTTAATGGTTGGACTCTATGAGCTTAAAGGTCTTTTGCAACCTAAAGAATTCTATGCTTCGATGATTCTAAAAGTCAAACTCACAAAAGAGAACTGAAAGAAACTAACAAGGAGAAATGTTCAGAACTATATCCAATTCCTATAACAAAACTCCTTATGTATTTACTGTTGCCCAGTACACTATACAAAGAAGGACATATTTTGCCAATGCAAATAAGAATGTTATGGGTTATTAAAGCAACTCTAGAGTTACTTTAACATGTTCCTATGAAATTTACATACCACCAGATAGCTTCAAAGACAATCTCCTAATGTGAGTTTAGAACAAAGTTATCATATCCAACTTTTTTTTTTTTGGTAATGCTTTGCTTTTAGGAAAGAAGGCAAACTTGATGAGCATGAATTATCACCTGGACAAGCTTTTTACTGGCACTATAGTTTAAAAAACCTAAACTAAACTTTAGTTTAGTTCTAACCCCATGTTAGAATACAATTATACACCTGACAAACTGTCTTCAACAAATACTCCGCTTCCACAAAAACAGCCTACAGGAGTCATTTACTACACAAGCCCCACAGGATTTAAAGCTTTCCACTGTAAGCTTGTTTCTGTCCTGCTAAGATTCTTGAGAAAAATACAGACATCTGAAAAAAAAGTTACGGCCTTGTGATGGGTTGCCCTTGGATATTGCCTACCTTGACTTCTGTAAGGCTTTCAGCACCGCTTCCTGTAAGATCCTCATAAAAGAAGCTGTTGATGTATGGGCTGGATCAGCAGACAGCGAGATGGACCAGAAACCAGCTGAACAACCAGGCCCACAGGGTGGTGATTAATGGCACAAAGTCTAGTTGGAGGCCAGTAACCAGAGGTACACCCAGGGGTCAATACCAGGTCAAATTCTATTTAACATCTTCATTAATGAGTTGGATGATGGGTCAGAGTACACCCTCAGCAAATTTGTAGACACCAAACTGATACACCAAACTGTTGGCTGATACAACAGAGGGTCATGCTGCCATCCAGAGGGATCTCAACAGGCTGGAGAAATGGGCCAACAAAAACCTCATGCAGTTCAGCAACGGGAAGTGCAAAGTCCAGCACCTGGGGAGAAACAACCCCGGGCACCAGGACATGCCAGAGGCCACCCAGATGGAAAGTAGCTTGGCAGGAAAAGGCCCTGGGAGTCCTGGTGGACGCCAAATTGAACATGAGACATCAATGTGCCCTTGCAGCAAAGAAGGCCAGTGGCATCCTGGGCTGCATTAAGGAGGTGTGTTGCCAGCAGGTCAAGGGAGGTGATCCTTCCCCTCTACTCAGCACTGGTGAGGCCACACCTAGAGTACTGGGACCAGTTCTGAGCTCACCAATACAAGACAGACTTGGACACAACGGAGAGTTTCTTACAAAGGGACACAAAGATGATGAAGGGACTGGAGCATCTCTTCTATGAGGAAAAGCTGAGAGAGCTGGGACTGTTCAGCCTAGAGAAGGCTTCAGGAGATCTTATCAATGTGTACAAATACCTGAAGGGAGAGTGCAGAGGAGCCAAGTTCTTTTCACTGGTAACCAGTAAGAAGACAAGAGGCAATGGGCACAAATTAACAGACAGGAGGTTCCTCCTGAACATCAGGAAGCACACTTTTCCTGTGAGGGTGACCAAGCACTGGCACAGCTTGCCTAGAGAGGTTGTACAATCTCCATCCTTGGAGATATTCAAAAGCCATCTGGACATGCTCCTGGGCAACTGGCTTTAGGTTGCCCTGCTCATTGAGCGAGGGGTGGACCAGATGACTTCCAGAGGTCCCTGCCAACATCAACCATTCAGTCATTCCACAATACAAATGTCAATCAGAAGCATTTTAAATAAGCCAAGGAAAAAAAATCAGGACTCAAAAACTTCCACTGGAATAAACTGAAGCCAGATCAGGCTGAAATCATTGCACTTATGCCAAGACATCCAGAAATCAGATGTTAAGTCATATTTATCTTTCCTGTAATACTATCCTCAGTAAGAATTGTGCAAAGAATTAGTTAAGAAATAAAAGCATAGTTTGTGCCTCTTCAGGCCACCATTTTAAATAGTGGTTCATGCCTCATTTTTAAAAGGAAAAACATTACCAAGCACAACATTAGATGCTTCAGTAGTTGAAAGGGACAAGAGAGAAGGCACCTCACCATATTAGTTAAAAACCCTTCCAGCTCAGTATGATGGCTGTTGAGAATTCCATCTTCTTTGAGCAAAAATTCCACATACTGCTAAACTAAAAAAGCATCAGGTCATAACCATATTTAATACAGAGTTCTTCACTTTGTTGGTTTTTTTACCTACCTCTGTTTTTATCTTTTGAAAAAAGTCTTGTACTTAATTTGAATTATGTACATTCTCAATTCGGTGTTATTTTCAGTGGCCAGCTCTATTACAATTTCCTACCTACTTACGAACACTGCAAGTAACAAAACAATTTCTTGATTTACAATTCCTCCATGAAAAAAAAAATCCTCAAGCTATCTAATCCAAGAATCTTTTGGGTCTCACATTATTAGTAACTTGTTTTGTCTGATTTTTGCAAAGAAAATACATCTCTCCAAGTAGCAAGTCCTGGTAATATTTCTCAGTTAAACATCACAAAGGTTTTTAATCCATATTTGAGTTCATTCTTATAATGGTTTATCCATTATGGGAGACTATGAACTCCCATAATTTATTCAGTGGAGTCTCTTTTGCCTTCATTCTCTAAAGTGATTTTTATCCAAACACTGTCTCATCTATATTAGCTCTTACTTCTTTCTAGTCTCTCATTTCATTTTCATACATCCACTTAAAAGACAAACATGGAAAAAGTAAGGTCCAAATCTGTTAACATTCATGAACAGTGAGTAATTAACACTTACAAGCTGTTTTAGAATTTAAAGTAAAATAAAAAAAACAAACAATGCTCCAAATAAACTCAAAATTTCTAGATGTTTTTTATAAAGACTGAGAAGAAAAAAAATTAACTGAGCTTGCAGAATAAATCAGGATTGGTGAAGTATTAAATAGTCAAACCATATTCAAACACAGTAATTTAGATCAGCTCATTAATGTGTTGTTACAGGAATTCTGCTAAAGTCAAGGTCTTAGATTCCCTAACTGAAATGTGGGTCAGACTCACAGGATGAGAAACTGTATACAGAAGCAGTATTAAAGTGACTTAAGGATGATGGCAGATAACCTGCTAAGTACAAGGTACTAACGCAATGACACAAAGAACATTAAAGCCCTCCCTCCCTGTGCAAAGCAAGGAAAGTGTAATGGAACAATATTAAAAATATTCCCTGCTATACTCCATACTCAAGTACGTGCATATAACCTTAAAATTAAAGGAAAATTATAAAAAAGTTCAGTTACTACAGCCTACCATTGGGTAGGTAGGTACATTAGTTGATAGTAGGTACATGTTCTGATATTCTGCAAATGTGAAGCAAAACATGACAACAGTTTAAGAAAACATGTTTTACTTTCCATTCATAACAGGTTAACATGTCCAAGAATTTAAGCCAACACTTTGTACCTCAAAGTTCACAATTCACATTCACTAGAACTTATTTCTAATGCACCTAAAAAGGCACATCACTTAATATGGTAACAGACTGTAGAAGGAATAACATGCTAGCAATCCAGTAACTTGAAAACATGTAATCGTAGGTCCACATGCTTTATGTTCCTGCACAGAAGTCTTAATGTATATTAGAAACATAAACAGTCAGATATTGCCTTTAAAAAAACTACCTTCTCTATAAAAGACATATTAAGGTGGTGCCTATCCCTGAAGAGCTTAAAGGCATTATGAATGATACAGAGGTTACAATTGTTCTAATATGTGTACTTATTCATCTTAAGTCCACTGTCTTTCTCCTGCAATAGAAATACTTTCACTTCTAGAATGAGAAAGCTGGACTTCAAAATTTAATCTTTGCTTTAGAGTACTATGAATATTTATAGTACTCCCACAAGACTCCCAAAAACAGTAGAGATCACAAACTTCTCACAGAATTCTCAGCACTCCTGAAACACTCCATTAAAACTGAATATATAAGAGTCCATGAACTCACAAGCATCACCAGAAAGGAAAATAAATTCAACTTGAAGTGTTTAACTTTAAAACTTCAGCCTCCACAGTTCATGCCAACCAGTCAACACGGTATATATCCCTCCTTATTATACTCCTGATCAAAGTGCCTATACAAACTGCAGACACACAAGAATGCTGAACTACAGAAATGGCATTCAGAAGGGAACACCTGAGATTTTTTTAAATTATTCGTTCTTGGAACATTCTTTGCCTCCCCCTCAAGACCTATCTACACATCTATTCCTAAAATGTAAAACCTATTTAAATCAAGGCTATCCACTATTTCCAGTTTATTTGTCATCAATTTTAGAACCATTTTGGGAAACAGACCCTCAAATAAATTCTTTCCAAAGAACTTCTGACAGTACCGGACAATAATCTGAGTATCATCACTGGGGTTTGTTTGGGTTTTCTTAAGAACTTTCAGGCATTCTGAAACGTTTGCTCTTCATAATCACTATTCAATCTCTAGCCAGGTTAAAAAAGATAAAAAGGAGCAGTTTTAGAACATCTGTTAAACACAAGTCAGTTGAACAATTCTATTATGTCTTAAATTAGGGGCTTAGTACCAAGCTTTTACCAGTAATTAGACATTTGCAGAATTAAAAGGTAATGACAGCTTAGGACCCCAGTAGAGTAAGAGAGAAAGGCATATTGCTTACCTGTACACCTGAACCATGGCTTCCACTTTTTGAAGCAAACAAACAATCCTCAGAATCAACTGCAAGCAAAACTGAAGCAGAAGGAAAAAGCTCAGAGACAGATCCTTGACTGAAGTTTATAGCCTCTGGATTTTTTTGACCATCCTTTACTGATTCACTCAGATTGATCACAGAATCTCGTATGTTTGAAATAATCTCATTATTTTCTGCCAACAGGCGTTCTAAATGATCTATTTTTTCTTGCAATATTGAAATCTGGCCCTGTAAAAAAAAAAAGTTTAATTATTTCTCAGACCAATTCTTGACAGAATTTTAAAAAATTCACAATAGTATATGATCACACAAAAAAAAATCAAATAAATATTTATTCTATAATTTATGTAGAGACAAACTAATAAGAAATTGAACCAACATATGAAACCTTCTTCTTTCAGAATAAGGGAAAAGAACAGAAGTTTCCACTATGAACTTGAATTTGCAGTGCAAGATCTAATCAGAGATGCAAAGATATTCTTAAAAGGTCACACTGTTTCAAGTACCAATTATGCCAATTTCTACTTTTGTCAGGTCTATCATAGATTTGCAAAAATCTGGTCTTTTCATTTATCATCACATCAGAACATCAAAGGCAAAGCCATTTTTTAGAAGGCAATCCCATTATGATGGGATCAACAGGATGTATACAGGTTAGGTTTTTCCTGTACATGTAAAATAGTATTTCAAAGGATACTGAGATTCTTATTTTCAGTGAAATTTACAGAGAAATTAACAAAAGCACTTAATGGGGATAGAAGATCCCTTAACAGCCTGATCATAGTAGTAATCTGTATAATTAGACCATTACAAACATCAGGATAATCCTGTAAAAGACAGTTTAAACTGATAGCACTTTCACTCAGGTCATATTCAGTTGCCAGACAACAGGATATTGCAGATGATTCTAGTGTGCACCATAAGAGGAAGGATCTAGGATAACATCAATGTGAATTGAAAGAAGTCAACGTATCTCCCAAAGCAACTTGGAAGGAGAGACAGATACCACAAAGCAATTTAATAGCATCTAATCACTGTATTGTTGGAATACAGGAGGCAGCACAGCATAACAAAATACCTGGAAATGTTACTGCCCTCTCATGTACTAGCCACTCCTTCCAAATTCTTTGAGTTATGGGGGTTTGGGTTTTTTACAGGCATAAATGTGTTATAGACAACAAGAAGCCAGATTATTTAACATGTTTTTAGGGATATTTCATCTGCACAGTATTTTTTTTTTTCTCCTCAGACTGACTTCAACCTAACAATAGTAAGAAAAGATAGAGAACAAAAAGCCAGCCACTTCCTTTTATTAAAGTTGTGATCAGTTTTTTTTCAAGAAGCTGTCATTACAACAAAACCCCCTGCAGATTAAGGCATTTACATTTTACCCATTCAACACAAATAACATTGATTCAGTAGACAGCTACTGTGTGACCTATGATTTTAATGAGAAATAAAACTTTTTTCCTAGCACCAATGCCTTATTTTCTAAGTAATATAGAATAATATTAGAAACAACACCTGTCCACAACACTTTCCTCCTGATTAATAATAATTTACTTGAGGCCTTTGCATTTTCTTTTTAAGGGACAAATTGCTTTCCTCAAGTGCCAAGTTAATTCCAACTTCTGCAGTTAGATTGTAGTTTGCAAAGGATTTAGCCTCCCTTCTAAACTGTGATGTGCACTTTCTTATAAATTCTGTTCACTTTGAGAAGTCTACAGGAATAAAAAAAACACTCCTTACCAACAGATACCAATCAGCCTCTTGCATTCTACTAAATCATCATTCCTATAACTCTGTTTTTATGGAAGTTCTTTGTTATTCTGCAGAAAACACATTTTATGGTAAGTTTGTCCCCCTATTTTCTGGGCTGTGTAAAGAGCTGACCCACTACTTTGGTTTTTTTCTTAGACTGATACATTCTGAAAACAGTAACGGGTATTAAAATGCAACACAGGCAAAGAGTTACTGCTTCCCAAAAGACAAAAAATACATTTTGACAACAGATCCAGATTAAGCTAATTGAGATGTATGGCCAACATCCTAGAAACTCAACACTTTAAAGACAAATACTAGAAACTTATAAAATAGATGAATGGAAAACAACAGGAAATCAATATGCAGATAGTGGGATACTGGAAAGGAAAAAAAAAAAACACTGTAGTCCCATGCCCCCTGGTGGCACAAGAGAAACAACCAGACTGAAATCTTTCAAATGCTACATTAGTGTGTACACATTTCTGTGTAAAGTAAGTATTTTCCCTTTCAACGTCTGTGATATTTGAAGAGAAAGAGAAGTTTCTCTACTCAGAAAACTAATAGCCTATTATGCCACTCACTTTAAAAATAACATAGATAAAATAATACTGATTAGGGCTTTACAGGCTGCCCAACATAGCCTCTGATCTTTAGATTCCTGAGATGCTAAAGAATAGCTGCCATCTATACAAATTATTACCTGTTTCACTGCACATGACTATAGGTCACCAATGTTACCAAGTGTGTAAGCACCTAAAACGCTGCTCATGCCTATCCCACCACTATGTACGTTGCCTCTACAACTGTAAATCAGACAATTGTTTAAAATTTATATTCTCATTCACATATGTTCTAGAAATATTTTACCTCATCCTACAAGACAGGAGTTTCATATTGCTTAGCAATAGCCTGACAAATACCTGGTCACAGATTACACCATCTATCTGCCTTATGTCATCTAACCAAGTATAGTCTCTCCAGCACTGGCCAATAACAGAGACAGGGCGGAGGGGGACAAAAAACAGAAACCCAAACCACCCCACATTAAAAAAGAACCCTACCAAATACATATCCAGACTGATCCTTCCATTGGCATATACTACCAACTTCTAGCAGTCAAATACAAGGTTCCATAGAGATATTTCATATCTCTAAGATGTACCTTTCATTTAACTTACTATACATTAAACCTTCAAATATCTATAATAACAAGTTCTACCATTTTACTGTTTATTATGTGAAAAAACCACTTTTCTCTGTAAACTAAATTCCCCGCTTCCTGTGTCACAAGAAATAGTAATTTGTTCCCTGATCATTTTCAAACAACAATTTTATATGTTGCTATATACTTACAGCAGTATTTTGTTTTTAAGGTGGAGAGTTCAAGCCTACCTAGGACTCTCAAGAGTTTTAGAAGTATATTAAAGTATGTTACTTTAACTCTGGAGGTAGATATTCTGTTATTTAGAGAAAGTCGTCTTTGCAAAGACCTCCCACTGTGGAAACTAACAGAGGACATTAATAAAGACAACCCTGCTTTCTTTTCTGAAGACTACAAGATGCATCATGCCTCTCTTCTAAAGCATTTAAACATGCCATGCACTAACTCAACTTGAATGCAAAACATGTAATAAAAAGCTACAGTTAAGAACATGAAACTATTGACATAATGCAGTATGTAGCTAGGACTTCATGCAGTACCCAAGTTAAAACTGACAGGCAACCAAGTCTTTTGAGATTTTAAAAATATTTTCAATTTCTGTTGTGAAATGCATCAGCCATGAGAGTTAAATTTAATAAACACTGTCACAAACTAGAAATGGAGCCCAATTTTGATTCAGTGTGAAAACAGTTAATATCAGGAATCCATTCTCAAGTTGAAAATTTCACATGGATCCAAACCGTGCAAAAGCTAGGTCTATTTCCACTGCACATTCATGTTTTCTCCTTAGTCATTTTAAATAGGTAGAAGTAGACAATGCCTAGTATTTAGTATTCAATAGTAAAATGATTTTAAAATACGAGATAAACATGGTGAATATTGCAAGTCTTCACGACAATGAAATTAACGTATGAAAATAAATTAATTCAGTTTCAGTATTTTTAGAGGAAGGCAACCAACTTACACTGCCCAGCTTCAAACATCAAGGCCAAACAGTACAAAACAGTGAAGTTACTCTAAAAACGTTTCATTGTATTGATTGCCAGTAACAGATGTTGATTTACTAGTAAAACAGACTAGAAGCATGTTACAGAGGGCATTATGTAGGTCTAATCAAAAAAATAATACACACAGGACCTCTCAATTACCGAAAAGGTACTCTAACAGTATTTTGTTTTAAACTAAATTTGAAAATTTTCCACACATTTGGGGGGTGAGTGGGCAGGAATTTTTTTCTTTTTTCTTTTTTCTTAGCAGAGATGCACCAGTTTTACCTTAACCAATTCTGCCTGAAATTTTGTAATCTACAGGGCTTTGTAGATACAGGATAGCAAAATTTGGCTAGCTGCACAATTCATAAATGTCAGCAGACTTCCCCCTGAGTTTACAGCATCAGGTCTTCTCAGAAAGGAAGCAATACTGATATAAGACTTTGAGCACAGAAAGTTAGAGGTATGCTATCTGGATAGGTATGTCTTAGTCCAAGTCAACATCATTAAAGGATGCCCTGTTAATCTTGTTTTAACACATAGAAGTGCAATATAAAGTTATGTGAATCACCCTGCCTATACAACCAGGTAACAAGTTTGATAACAACTTTGGTATAAACTTCTTTCCTTCATTTCTCTCTGCTTTTATATATTGATAAGACTGTGCAAATACAGATTTTATTAAAAAGCAAGAAAGGCAACCCTGCTGTTACTCCACAGCAAAGCAACACTTTCTAGAAGAAATGCAAAGGACTAACAAATCCAACAGTACCGAAACTTGGTACAGCTGCACTGGTAGACGAATGGCATCACATGAGCAGCGCATCTGTTCACCATCCCCGTGGTTACATAGGGTTTGACTAAAGGAACAGAATCTTGCCATGTGAGGACAGGATAGATTAGCACACCCTCCTCCCATTTGGAACAGAAACTGTCCGTACCTGCTAGCTGCACTGAGCAACCTGCTGCTTCCACTACATGAACCAGCTACATAAACAGCTCCTTATGCTTCAGTCAGTCTGAACCCTTCAGCAGTTTTCATGCCCCAAATACTCCAAAGCAGTCTGCTTTCCCACTGCCCTCTGCTTGTCCTTCTCCATTTGCTTCTGACACTGGTCTGATCTGTAGCAAGGACTCCCTCCAGAAAGGAGTATACTGCCACCCAGCACAAGGAGGGAAGTCCAGTAACACAATGAGCAATCAAGCTGCT
This sequence comes from Gorsachius goisagi, assembly GCA_018403395.1. Taxonomy (NCBI): domain Eukaryota; kingdom Metazoa; phylum Chordata; class Aves; order Pelecaniformes; family Ardeidae; genus Gorsachius; species Gorsachius goisagi. The sequence continues at coordinate 10,234 of BOSO01009487.1, read as the reverse complement.
TTATTCTGGGGAAATGGAGAATGGACAGTTTCTCACATCTAAACATTGTACCGTGCAAAGAGGATGAGTTGGAACTTTCATTTCCTCAGTAAATATTCACTCCATCTCTAAATGCAGTTGCTTTCAAGAGGCCATTAACAATCATTTCACCAGGAAAAAGACAGCTAGCTCAAACAATTAAAGCAGGAGTATGACAGGCCAACAGACTGGGAAAGCTCATGGAAACAGGCAAGCAGTGGAGAAATCCACATCAGAGACTTCTGAGGTTAGGTCAGTGGGAACTTGATTATTTGTATCCAGACTCAGCCAGCAATCAACCACCAAGTGCTTGGTTCAAAGCCAGCCAGAGCCCATTCTCCTTCTCACCCACATGAACAAGGAAGAGACCACAAAGCAGCTGTAGTGTCCTGCATAAAAGGCTCTGGTACACCAATGAGCTGTGGTGAAGAGAGCACAGTACCACAATGAACGGAGTTCTCCGGGGGATGTGAAATTCAAGTCAAGTTCGTTGCCTATACAGAAGTACTGCAGTAAACAGTGAGGAAACCAGACTCAAAAAGTCTCATTTTCTGGCTGCACTGAATGGCAGTCATCTTAATAATTTTCTGCACCGGTCTTGTCAATAACTTATTTCCAAGTACATCTTCACAAAATACATACTAACTGCACTAAAATCTGATACAAACCTCTGATCAGATGCCAGCATACCAAGGTGGTAAGACCAGAAAGCATTCTCTGTTCACTGTTACAGCACTATACAGTGAACAAAACATACTAAATGTAGAATTAAATGGTCACCTCATCTACACTAAAAAACAAACAAGTTAAAAATGCAACCTGATACAGCGTCAAAGCTTAATAGTTGAACACACTGTTTCAGCATGTATTCACACTGCCAGGGAGGACATAGAACGAAAAGCCAAGCATACAATGTATCAGTCAAAAGGACAAGTCAAGGTTTAAAGCCTTTATTAATCTGGGCAGAAGGGTTATGTGCATTTGTGATGATGAAAATTACATAAATAACCTTGTTAATAATTTCCTACCTTTAAAGTACCATTCAAAACAAGTTCACTGGAATTCTTCCAATTTAACTGAACTGTGAAACAAAAGACTGTTCTCTTAAAAAATTTTAAAGTTCTATTCCAAAGATCCAGCAGCCTGACAAATACACTCCAAGAAGCTGATGGACTTCCACATTCTGTTTTACCAGAGGCAGCAATAACAGGAGTACTTAATATACTATTATCCTAGACTTAAGTTTCATGTAATTTACTAAGATAAAAATAAGGCATGCTGTTACAGACTAATTTGACACCATCATCAGTGATCTGAAGGCAAGGAGAAAGAAAGGGGAGATGGAGACAAATCTAGAAATATTCCCTGTTTAAAGTCAATTAATCTGAAAAATGCTCACTACTACTCTGGCTGATATGTTTCAGGTTCATTTCCTTTTTCATTCCCCTGCCTGCCCTATACTGAATCTTTATTTAAATGGCTAGCAGTACAAAACTGAAACACATCTTACATGGCATTAAGAGTAGGAGCATTTTAATAATGTTTATTTTTATTCAAACAAGTCAAAAGTTAAAATAACAAAACCATGTGTCAAGCAAATAAAAGGTCAAGGAAGAGCGAACTAGGAAACTTTCTCCCTTTAGTTTATGCAGTTCAAGTTAGGCATTGAGTCCAGGTAGCAGAAAGAAGTGCTCACTTATAGGTGGTGTTACTACTTTTCTGAAAAATATATTTTGCAGCAGATTTAAAAGACTATAATTGAAGGAGGCTATTAGCTTCTGCTTGACTGCTGCTTAGCCAAAACTTTATACAAAACGTGCAAGCAATGAAAACAAGTATACTCTGTGAACATTAGAAGTACAAAGAATTGTTACTGACCTGTAACTATGTTCACAAAACCAGCCCCTCCTCCTTTACAACGTACTAGAAGCTCAGAAGAAATTCTAAATTTTCATTATCTTACACTCAAGATCATTCCCATGACACTCAAAGGCTTTCAGAATGTGAACTCACTAAGTAGTGTTAATAAGGTCTCGTTTGTTTGGTTTTTTAATAAGTCAACACGTTTCAAATCCAGGAAAATGACTCCTTCTGTGGATTTCTTCACTCAGCTTTCAATCTTCTCTGACATGAAACTCGTAAGAACACTACTAAAAGTCACTGTGCCCACAGTTTTTCAGTGCTCAGAAGTCAGAAAATGACAACTTCAAAACTATCTAAAACCTTAATTGCCATTATTCACATTTCAAAGTAAAACAAACATTTCCTAAATACCTGATCATGCCGTTTCCAGTTTTTCTACATACAGAAGTCCTGTTCCTTGTTACACAACATAGGTCTGAAAGCTTCCAAACGAGATCATAAAAATACACCAATTACTAAGAACATGAAGCAACGTAATGTGTATTTATGGTCTATATAATCCATTGATTTCAGCTACTTCTCTATGGCAAGGCACCTAGCAAAACTCTAGCTGGAAAAGGTGTTTATAGCATAGCAGAAGCTATTTCAAAACAGGAAGCGTACAGACTTGCTGACACTGGAGGCAGCTGAGGTTTGCATGGCACAGAATTGGGGCATGAAAACTACCAAGCATGAGCTGACACGCTGTAGTTACAGCCACCTAATGGAGACTCAGGACTGACTGAAGGTAGTGCTTCCTTACAGCAGGGGAAGTACTACCTCAGCAGTACTCCAGAGTAAAGTTCACAACGTGCCTTTGTTCCACACAGATTCAGAGAACTGCTGGTGTTTCTGCCACATGTTTGGTCCTAATTTCCTACTATTCCTGCTCCACCCTACTGTGATTCATATTTTGGCCAGGCGGGACTACAATCAAATTATTGGCAAGCTCAGATGAAATAACACTCCATACTGCAACAATCACCACTTGCGCCATTTGTGCAGAAGTATTTGATGCATTGTGTAGATGCCTTGAAAGCATGACTCCAGTAACGAAGCTTTAGCAGTATGACCAACAGCCAGGCCACTAGATGCTTTGCTGAAAGCAAACTGGAAACAAAAGAACAAGCCAGCTGCTTTTAGAGGAACTGTACTTGACTGCCTCTGTTCAGTGCACTGCATCTACTGAGCCCACAAAAGCAGTTAACACACATGAGAAGATCAGAGTAAGCTTCAAGCAACGGTAGTCAAAGGTGGGAGGGGGAAGAAAACACAGAGAGGGAAAAGAGAGAGATCTTATTCAAACAACAATTGTTTAGGAAAAAAGAAAACAGTAAGGATGGAAGTTGCTGTATGATTGTGCTCTGCCTTTTGTGCTCTGCCTTTTAATAAAGTTTAAGAGAAAGACCAAAGACAAAAAGGAGCAATCACTTGGTGCCATTCCAGTTACCAACCAGAATCATGAAGACTTGAGTTTTAAAAGTGTATTCCCAGAAACTACCTTGCATACAGTTGGGAGATACCAAGCTGTGTGAAGGTGGTTAGAGGAAAAAGCTCATGTCCATCACCTATCAGGTAGTGACAGAGGATCCTGCGTTGTGTTGCTGTTTTGCCTTGCTCAGGCACAAAAATCACTAAAAATGAACTTCCATGTGAAGACTAAACAAATATTTCTGAAGAAGGATATACTCTTACAAACAAATCCTCCACTTCATTTTTTTTTAATTGGATTTTTAATGTGTGCCATGCATGCTCAGGTGTGAATCTAGCAAAATTTAGACTCGAAAGAAATATTCCACAAGCTTCTGTAAATGAACAGCTTTTAGGGATCTGTTTTAAGCCAAGGTAAACTTAGTTGAGAAAACAAGCTGTGTTAGGCTAATGATTTTTTTTTTTTTATTTGGGTCCAAAATACGGAATAGACTAATATGGGCTTATCAGTATTTGGTCTTCACCTGTATACGTTCGCACAGGTTCTTCAAGATAAGCTACTTATGGACTTAGTCCACTTTAGACTTGATTTGAATGTAGTTTTCATTTAGTAGCCATCAATTAAGGCCACAAATCACTCGCACCTGCCACTCACTGCACAAGAGATAGCACAGGACTAACCTGTCCAGTCACACAAGATTTCACAGAGAATTCTGTGTTATCACAGACAAAAACAATATACTCAGCCATTTTTCTACTATATTCCACTAGAAGACTCTTACACAGTGATCTGTACCGACAACTGGTAAAATAATAATCTAAAAATGCTCCTAAGGCTAATCCTCCACCTTGAGCTTGTCTCTGCGCATTGTTGAACATGGTTCCTAAACTGAGACAGGACACCAAGACTTACCGTATCCTAAGACAGGAGCATCCTATGGCTAAGAACAGGCTCAGAGACAAAGACAGAGCTTGTGATATGGCCATTGTAAGAATAATATACACCTGACAACCAGGCAGGATCGATAAATATATATGCAGGAACAACAGAGGAGAGGCCAGTGAAGTCTTGGTCTCCATGTGTTATAGGTACCTAGTCCTCCCAAAATTAACAGGGACTTCAGTTCTATAGCAACATACCAATCTTCTGATACTATGATTTAAATGCACCATCAGTGATGACATGGCTATAAATCACTTTAGCCCAAGTTCTATTACAGTTGCCACAATACCACCTTACTGTGGATAGGCATGGATAACATTCACTTGTAAAGCTGACTACTGATGCCAGCTTTTGCAAACCCAACACCTAAAAAGACACAATGTCACCACTGCCTCCCAAGCCTGACCACAGGCGTTGTTTAGCACAGCAGCAAAAGGTCTTTACAAGTATTTGGTTAGAGAATAGGTAAAGGCATCTACCTAAAGATATTCACCCATCTTGGGAGATCTTCTCCAAAGATTATTTCTGCAAGACATTTCTGTTCACAACTACCTGAACTCTCAAACTGGAAAGCAAACTCTAGAGGGACAACTCTTGGCTACACTGGCAGATAAGCCTGAAAGAAGACAGGTTCACAAGACTGAGTCTGACGCAAACTACCCCAAGACCATGCAAAAAGACGGCGTCTTGTCTGGAAGAAAAAGTGGAAATGAAAGCGGAGCAGAAATCCTAATCATTTATTTTACTGCTGGTATTAAGTACCATGAACCATGAATGCAGACAAACAGGCACAGCCAGATGAAAAATTCCAACTCTAATCCCAGCAGAAATTAAATAAAAAGCCCAGCTAGACAAACGCTTACAAGCTAAACAGGAGACTGCTTCCAGAGTTAGCCACTGCTCTCCTCTGAGCTTAGTGTAAGCCACGTAAGTCAGGAAGAAGAAACTAGTCAATACGCAACTTCCAGGACACAAAAGGTGACCGTATGTTGTTACCAGAGCTGCACAGAGGAACAGCAAAGCCGAAAAATTTGCACGTTGTCAGAACATAAATAAGTATGAAGTGAATGAATCCAGTAACTCATGGGGAAAAAAAAAGTCTCAATTCCTCTTTCTAAGCAAAAAAAGTTCTGACCTCTGTCATCATTAAAGAGAATGCCTTCTTAAATCTACAGACAGACTATCAACAATCTACTGCTGCCACAGCTTTTCACAAACAAAAACAGCTTGAAGATTTTTACATCTGTGGCTAGTTTCACTTGCAGTACATTGAGTTCTGGCAACACTGCACTGACACGAACAACTCTTTGTCAGCTGAGATAGGATTAAAGCTGTTCCTTTCAAATATTTTTGGTGGCTTCTACACTTTTCATCTTTTGCATTTACTTTAAACTCATGCGTTCTGAAAGCATTTGCTAGGTGTCAGAGGTTTCTCAGTTGTTAACAAAGTGAAAAATGTCTACCCTATAGGCAGCAAAAGGAAATGACAAAAATCACCTCAATTTCATCAGTAACGTCCTCAAAGGATAAAGCAGTGAGAAAGGAAAAGGTAACTGTTCTCCCAAAGAAAGGACTAAAACAGCGATAGGCAGAGGATTCTCCAGTGAGAGTCAGCAGCCTCAAAGAAATTTAGATATGGAAAAGGCAAAAAGAGTAAACACTGACAGACTGTTCTAGAAGACTGAGAGCAGGGAGGTCGGAAGGAGAAATGTTTGTCTCTAGCTGACTTGATCACGTAGAAGGAAGGGGTGTAACAGATTAAGGTACTGAACACTTGGTCACAAGAGATAAAACCATGTTACACCGCAGACCAGCTCTGCACTGTAGGACACAGACAGAAATTTCAACTGCAAGACACTGACAATGGAAGACAAGACACATCTAATAAATCTTCCCTGTTCACTCAAGTATTTCAAAGCAAAATCCAACGTAAAAAAAAAAAAAAAAAAAGACAACCCATGTACAAGCTTTCCCGTTCTATTCTTTATCTGGATTAAACTCAACCAGTGGCAAAAAGAAACGTGAATTCCTAATATAAGATACTGACCGTATCACCAGAGCAGCACTTGTACTTAGCTGTTGCAAGTGTCACACATGGCATTACTCTCCTGATGGAGCTATATATTGAATAGACACGGCTGCTGCAGCCAGCCTTGTCTTGGTTTCTTCTCCTAAGCTTCTTTCTCATTCTCTTACTTCCTGCAAAGAACGTCAGCTGACCTCTGAACTGTAACTCAAAAGAATAAAGCAGAACAGATCTGCACTTTTTCTTTACATTTAAGTCAAGGGTTTTATCTTTACCATTAACAAAATGGAATCAACTAATATCTTTGTGTTATATGAAAAATTAGTGATTCTATCAGACATAATTGTTATTTTTTAAATAAGCCTTTTGAGTTCTTTCATTCACTTGAAGCCTCACTGCTGTACTAAAAAACACTTCTGTTTGTTTTATTTCACAAAAAATAAATACAGTGCAAGCATAAATAAGCCATGACTTCACTTTCTTTTTTTTTTTTTGCCTACTACTATAGGAAAACAAAGCTATTTACGCACAGTGGTATTCTGCCACTCTGCACAGCATACCATGTGGTCTCCGAAATACTTTTTTCCCCATCATGGTTAAAAATTCCTTATTAGAACACCATCACGACTCACAGCTTTTAAATTTCTCTCCCACACAGACAACAAGGGAAAGTGAAGATCCTACCAAGGAACTGCCTCGTGTTACCGTGCGGTGCGGTCAGGTTATCACCCAGTCACAGCTCCAAAGCCAGGCTTGGCGAAAAGGAAAGCGGTAGCATAAAGTCAGCATTTCTCTAAACCCACCTGTTGGTGCGGCGGCTGAGGTCCACCCTCGAGTTTTCGGCTCTTCCCGTCAGCTCCCACCCGCCCTCAGCACCCGTTTCCACAGCGCAGAACAAACCCCGCTCTCCGCCTGCCCTGCTCCCGAGGAGGGCGGCTGGCCGGCGAAGCCGCAGCGCAGCCCCCCGCCCTCGGCGAGAGCCCCCCGCCGGCCGCCCCCCTCTCTGCCCAGCGGGAAGGCTTGCGCCCGCCCGCCCCCCCCCCCCCGCCCCCCGGCAGCCCCGCGCCGCGGGCCGGGCCGGGCCCTGCCGGCAGCAGCGCCGCCCAGAGGCGGCACCGCTCGTCCCCCACCCAGCGGCCCTGCCGCCGCGGCACCTCGCCGCGCCCCGGCCGGCCCGGAGCAGGGCGAGCCGCGCCGCCGCGCCTCGGCGCCCCTGGCAGGGAGAGGTGAGGGCGCCCGGTGGCGGCACCGCCGCCCTCCCCGCCACCTCCGTCCCGCCAGCCCGGGCTCCCGCGCCCCCGCCGCGCCCCGCTCACCTTGGGGAAGGTGCCCTCCCGCCGGGGGCTCTTCGGGTGGTCGAAGTGCCCGCGGTCTAGCATCAGGTAGAGGGAGAAGATCACCACGCAGAAGACCGCGCTGCCGAACACCGTGAACTGCCGGCTCAGCTTCATCTCCGCGGCCGCCCGGCCGGCCCCGCCGCTGCCGCTGCCGCCGCGCTCCCCCGCCGCGGCCGGCGCTCCCGGGCCCCGCTCGCCGCCCCGCGCTCGGAAGGGAAAGTTCTCCCGCCGCGGCGGGGACCCCAGGCGCCGCTGCCCCCGGCGCGGGGCAGCCCCAAGTCTTCTCCGGAGAAGTGCGAGAAGTTGTCCCCCCCGCCGCCCGCTGCGCCGGGGCAGAGAGCCCTGCCGAGACCGCGGCGAGCCGAGAGTTTCCGGGAGCGGATCGGGTTCGCCGGCAGGCTAGCGCCCGGTGGGGAAGTGGCGGCGGCAGCGCTGCGGGGCCGACCGAGCGCCGCTGCTCCCCCTCCCTTCCTCCTCCTGCTCCTCCTCCGGCCGCCTCGCTAGCCGCTCCGCTCCTCCTCGCTGCCGGCAAGCGGCGCCGGAGTCTGGCACCTCCTCCCCCGCCTGGCGGCCGGAGCGCTGCCGCCGCCGCCGGAGCACCGGGGCCGCCGCACACACGCTCCGCGCCGAAAGAGCCCCCGCCGCCGCCGCCGCCGCCGGAGCGCCGCGCTCCGCCCCCGCGCGCCCGGGCGGGTGGGCGGTGCCGCGCGCGTGTCACGGGCGCGGCACCGCCCCCACTGGCCCGCGCCGCCCCAGCGCCGGAGGGGAGGAAGGGGGGGGGGGGCGGTAGTGCGCGCGCGGCGGCCGTTGGGGCTGCCGCTGCCCTGCGGCGCCTGGCGGCGGGGCTGGCGCGGCCGCCGCCCCTTCCTCTGGCCCGTGGGGCCGCATGCGGAGGGGGTTCCCCACGTGCCCCGGTTACGGCGCAGCAGGGCCGGCCCCGAGCTGCCTCCCACCGGGCGGCGTGGGCAGGGCGGCCCCGCGGCGGTGGCCGACCGGAGGCGCCGCGTAACGGTCTCCCCACTCTCGCCGCCGCCCCGTCGGCAGGCGCTGTGTGGCAGCCTGCGCCATGGGAAGTGAGGAGGCCGGAGGGGAAGGCGAGAGGGCTGCCGTGGGCCGCCGCCGTCCCTCCCGGGCCTTGCCGTGCCCCACAGCCGAGTAGGGAAGGGGGAGTGTGGGGTGGCCTCCGTCACCGAAGGAGCCCCAGCATCCCCGCGTTGTTTAGCAAAGATCCGTCACACCGTTCCGTGCGAGTCCTATTCCTCCGCGAATGCCATTAGACGCCTTTTGTGGGCCGCTGTCAAGCTCCAAGCCTGGGTCAGGCTTTTCTACATCTGATTAAGTAGTGAGCCTCTTGAAAAGCCCTGCATGTGCCCATAGGAATGGGTCACAGCTGTAACGGGCTGGTCGAGGGCCTGCCATTCAGATTGCCCCACTCCTCCATTGCGGCGTTGAGCTCCTAATTTTCAGAGACTTAATCTGCTCAGGTTTGAAAATGTTTGTGCCCGGTGTCTGCTTCTGACCAGTATTTTGGGGAAGTACTTAAGATGCATTGGCTGCCATCGAGAACGCGACAGATGCTGGAAAGCATCTTCTACCACTGTCTGCTTCCTTTTTAAGGACTGCCATTGAGGCACACCCCTACAACTTGAAGTCAGGGTGTATGTGTTAGCATCACTACTTTATTTTCTTTTTTCAATGAAAACCCCTCCAAAGTTCTTAAAACTGTGCTAAAACACAAAAATTTGGCCAACAAAGTTCAGTAGACTTTGGCAGGAGCTGAGAAGCTTACATTGTTGCTCCGTATTTGAAACTTGTTCTGATGCCTTAGAGAACCTACTTGAGGGCTCGATTATTCATAGCTTCTCCCTGCCTTTCTCCCACTGGACAGGAAGTGTTGGATTCTGGCTTTGAAAAGCAGAACAGGGCTCCTGCAGTTACTGGGTATGGGCGTTACCAGCTGCTGTGGTGGGAATTGCTGACAGCAGAGAAACTACCCCTCTCGTGCACGGTGCACTGTGGTACATACTGAGTGCATTTAAGATCTTTTAATGCAGAGGAGTGGAGGAAGAGAGGTTGAAGAGAAGAGCAGCTGAGCAGCAGGGACAATACAGGGAATAACCTGGGGAAGGACAAAACTATCAGGGCTAGTGTAGGAGCGGAAAGGGACTGACAACCAAGGAAAGCTAGGAATAAGAGACGAAGCAGGTTAGGGGAAAGAATGACAGTGGAAGGGCACAATGCTCAGTGTCAGGCAAAATGGAGGAAAGATGCAGGTGGGTCTCCTACAGAACCTGGAATAAAATCCAGGAGTTTTGAAACCTGGCATTACTGTGTTGTTCAGCAAAAAGCTGTTAGCGCAAGGATCCTACCATTTCACATTTGCTCTTGTCGTGGTTTAACCCGGCTGGCAGCTAAGCACCATGCAGCCGCTCGCTCACTCCCCCCCCCTCAGTGGGATGGGGGAGAGAATCAGGAAGAAAATAAAAGGTTAGAGCCGAGGGCTGAGATAAAGACAGGTTAATAAGAGAAAATAATAATAATAGTAATAATGAGAATGATAACAGAATATACAGAATA
>BOSO01009486.1:73756-88021 GCA_018403395.1 Gorsachius goisagi | reverse complement strand
GAGTGAAGTTGAGCCCAGAGAAGAAGGGAGGGGTGGGGGAAAGGTTTTTAAGATCTAGCAGTTTTTCTCCTCTCCTTCTCTGATTTTGATTGATAATAAATTAATTATTTTTTCAAGCTGAGTCTGTTTTGCCCATAATGGTAACTGATGAAATGATCTCTCCCTGTCCTTATCTCGACCCACGAGCCTTTTGATTTACTTTTCTCTCCTCTGTCTGGTTAGAGGGGAGTGATAGAGTAGCTTTGGTGGGCCCCTGGCGTCCAGCCAGGGTCAAACCACCACAAACCTTCTCTGAGTGACCCTGCAGGGGACTTGGTCTGGATGATCTCTGGAGGTCCCTTCCAGCCCCTGTCATTCTGTGATTCTGTGAACTACCGATCGCACCTGAGTGATGCTTTAAAGAACTGTATATATGAACTGTATATAAAACACTGTATATAAAGAACCATAATATGGCATCTGATGACTCAGAGCAGTGAACTTGGAAGGTGAATATATAGAGAGTCACCTAATGAAATTAATTCAGATCACTCAAAAATCCTTAAACTGGATCACATGATTAAACACTGTTGCAGCCTGCATTTCTTATAGCAGTGAAACATTGAAACAAACAACACCCCTCTGTCCTGCCCATGCCTGATTACCTGCCCTGCTTTTACAAGTATCCATCTGTTTAGCTTTTCTTGGTGTTCCTGTCAGTCTTGAAGCCTGGATAGTGTTTCATTTGTGGCCATAACTATTGGTGGGAGTGGCATTTGGCTCTTCTCTCTGCAAATATCTGAAGTGTCTTATGGTTATTCCCCCAATTTGCTGCTAGTTCATGGTCTCTCAAGGACTCCTTCATTTTTTAGGCTGTGCGAGGTACTTCAGCACATGCTTGAAGTGCTATTTGTTTAATTTACCTATGTTTTGACAGTTCTTTGAGCTCCATTCTTTGTTTCCGGCTTTATGTTTCTGAGTGGTTTAGAGTTAATCCTTCTAGAAGTGAGGAATGCTTGAGATTCTTTCTGCTGTATAGTTACTGTTACAGTGTGGCTGGTATGGCTGTTTGCTCCTTTACGGTATCCTTTGGGAGCAAACATACATGATCAGTAATTTCAAATAATTTGAGTGTCACTTGAGAGTGTCATGGCAAGGGGTTATAATCACAATTGTGGAATCAGCAGGTATAATTAGTTAATTCCAGTTGTGACAAGACTATTGTGGTTATGGGGAAGTGACCTGACTGATGACATTTCTACATGAAGGTGGTACACTGTCATGAAGAATGTTGACGTGAAGTAAATAACTCCTACAAATAAATATTGTTATTAAATTGACCCACAAGGAACTGTCTTTCCAGGCAATGGAGGACTACTGATGTGCTGCACCAAATACAGCAGTCATTTGTTTCTCATTTCCTAATAAAATAAGTTACTGAGAGACTTGCAAACTCTCCCTTCTGCTCCATCATTTTCAAATATGAAGTATTCTTCATACGGTTAGCTGAGTGTTTTTGCAGTGCATCCTGGCACTAGGTCAGATTTCACTTTTCTTCATTACTTAAGTTTGTCACTTCGAAAACTAATTTGAAAGTGTTTCAATACATGCATTTTCTTCTGTTGTTCATTCATAGAATGACCTTCTGAAGCAAGAACAGCAGGCACGCATCAGGCGCATACTAAGACAAATAGAAGAAGAGGAGAAAGCACAAGATGAAAAGGAGGTTGTAACTAGGGATGATGTGGAAGAGGCACTGAAAGCAAAATGGCAGTATGTTAAGGACAAAGAACAACTTCTGAAAGGTATGTTGTGAGTTGTAGAAGTGTGGTTTGCAGTTTACACAGTTGGGACTGAGTAATTTTTTTTTTTCTTTTTAAATTTTCAGTAGGGATTCAACTTCTTTGTTGCATAAAAATCATAAAGCTTTTTCTCCCCCACATTAAGCTCTCTCAATGTGGTATGAGATTGTGGAGGGCTTATAAGTAAACCTGTTCCTTCCACAGTGGTGTATATTACCATGCAAGTGCAGAGGCTTCATTTTTTCTATAAAGTTGAAACTCATGAAAGCACTGGCTCCACTAGAAGATTAAAAAAAAATTATTGATGGCAGCAAAAATGACCAGTTTTGATTGTTGAAAGTTCTGGCTGCCATCCGTCAGCTTCTCAGTGCGAGACAAATGTGTCTTTGGTTACAACATTTCAGTAAGAAATGTTCTCTCCCCTCGGCAGAGAAAGTTCAATCTGTTTTCAGCAATGATGGTGGTTCGTGACATTATGTGAGGCCATCACGTTGTAATGTCTTGAAGTGTAGAAGAACCACCCTTCTTTCTCCAATTCCAGTGAAGGCACCTTTATTAAAGAATTTGATGAAGTCATAAGAATTATGAACTATCAGTTTGAGAAATTGGTCATGTGCTTGTCTTCTGATGTTCTTATTTTAATAGATCTGCACTCCCAAATTGAAGAAACTGGCCAAAGACTTTCAGTAAAGCAGGGTGAGAGGGATTATTGGTTGGAGTACAAAAATGTAGGAAGTAAAATACAGGCCAACAAGATTATAAATCTGGAAAAAGACATTAAGGAAGTCAAAGATGACCTTCACAGAGCAACAGGTCAGTTTATCACCCTTTATTAAAGAGTCTTATGAAGTTGGAGAAATTATGAACACTTAAAGAAACTGATAACCTTGTCTTCTGATGATTTTCTTGTAAAATGTAGGCAAACTGTATTTTAAAAATGTTACTGTGAAAGACAACAGTTTTCTAAAAACAAGTCTACCTGCATTTAGGTCTCCTACACACAGGTCTCCCTTGGCAATCATACTTAAAAATGTTGATTCCATTCTTGTTGCTTCTCGTCATGCTACAAGCGCTTCACATGTTGAAAACTCCTTTGACAGGAAAGTAGTATGAGCTCATTCTTGGGATAGAGTTTTGAATTGAGCATGCTGGTTTAAATACAGAACTAGAGGGAGCTGTTTAGCCAGTGGTCTGAACTTTGCCTCCTAGTTGCACAGTTTCATGAATGAGGCCCTGCAAAATTGCCAGTACAGACATCTGCAAGTGCTGGGAACTGTTTTGATACTGACACAACAGTGGAAGTAATCTGAACGCTTGTGTATTCTGGTTCTGAGTGTTTTACAAAGATTTCTTTACTACTGCATTATTTTAAAACCACTTAAATATTTTGCTGTTACATAACCCATTCTTCTGATGGGAGAAGGATGTCCTGGTTTTCTTCCTTTATGTCCCTCTCAGTATGCATGACGATAGCCAAGCAGCTGGTACTAACAGGCAGTGACACTGCTCTAAGGGTCTCTCTATATTCTGTGCCAACCATTACCAGGCATCAACTACTGTGGATAAGAGCCAGCTAGCTATCTTTTGGTCTCTTGAAACATATTTTATCACAATTAAGGTCTGCACTGCATTTTCTACATCGTCAGATAGCTTGTCAGATATCCATCTCTGTATTCAGGAGAGGTTGATATTTTTCATTATGTGTTTTTTTCTGTGTTCTTAATCAATTTAAAATTATGTTATACAGCTGCTGAAATATGAAATGACAAAGAGAATGGGCTTTTATACAGAATGCCAGAATGAGCCAGGAGGAATATTTAGTGTGACCTCTTGCATGTCAAAGGGTACAGAGCCAAAAATTTGCAGTTCGACGGAAGTGTATTTATAGAAAGACTATTACAGAGGTACATATAGCAGTTGCCTAATTAACATACTGCAAAATGATGCTGCCAGTACTGGATGTTAGCATACTATTTCACTCAACTTCCTAAAATCAAACTTATAAAGTGGCTGGGAAGTTCAGTCTTCTAGCCTACAAAAAAAAAATCTAAGCAGCAAACTGGGCTTGTTCTCTCCTTGAATGTGTAACAGGCTTAGGGAACACCTAGATGAAGAGGTTTCTGTGTCTGTAGGTATCACTGAAGGGCTTGATGCTGGCACAGTTCACGTGGTCTGGAGATGACATTTTAAACAAAATCGCTGGAGGGGAGAGGAAGCAAAAGAGCGCCACCCACTTACGTGAGGTCTGGGGAGAACAGTGTTGCAGTGAGAGAGTTAGGGAAAACAGCCTCCTTAGAAACAGTATGTCTGAACAGTTCCTCCTTCATTCTCCCAGTACAACTCAGGTTGTTTAGCTGTCTGAAAGAATGAGAAGATGAATTAATTATAGTATGTAAGTACTTCCATTTCATTCTGCCAAGTCTAGGTGGTGGATTGATTAAGGCAGACCAGCTTCCAGAGTGTCAAATTAAGAACTAACACACCTTTCATATTTGACTGCCCTTGACTCCACGGTGGGTCCATGACCAGATATACTCATTTACAGCCAGATAAGCAATAGGCTGTCTGCAGCACAAATGCAGAGCTAGGCTGAATTTCAAGCCTCTGGAACAAGTATGAAGTGCCTTCCTTCAAAGAAAATTACTACAATCTCATTCATTCCCTCAAAAGGAGAAAATACCAGGCAGCAGTGGGCTATTTAGAATAGCACAAAAACAGCTGAAGGGAAGGATGAAATAATTAAATAGCAAGTGACTAGGACTTGAAGCCAAACAAATTCAGTTAGGCATAAGACAGGCTTTCAAAATAATGGCCACAAGTAAGGATGAAAGCAAATCATTGAGGCAATTGCCACATTCTCCATTTTGTCCTGTTGTCTAATTAGAACCCCCTGGAAGGCTTAGATAAGTCAGGAAATTCATTAGGCTCTTTATAATAACTGTCTGAAAAAAATGCCATGTGCATAAGATGATCCAATATGCTGCTATACCTAAAAAATAAGTTTTCTAAGCAAATCTCTCGCATGACTCCAGGAGCTCTGCTATTGATAGAGACAAAATTTAGTGTTAAGATACCAGTGTTTTATCAGACAATTGCTCAGCTTATTAGCTGTCGTAGTTGCCAACAGAAATGTTTAAACCACTTCAGATTTCTAGTTTTGCAGTTAACATTACCGTCCTCTGGGTTTAGGGGGACAATTTCTATGGAGAAGGATGTTTGAATCCTTTCTTGTGGACCATCTGTGCGCATGATCCTGGCTGCTAAGTTCCGGTTTAGGAACAACATGACAATTATCTATTTGTTGTCAGGAGGAATTTACGTCAGATAATGATTTCTGATTTTCTTTTTTGTTTTGAAGAATATTACAGAAATGCTTTGAAAGCAGTGAAAGAAGAAAACGACAGACTGGTTGAGAAGCACATGAAGTTAAGTAAGGAACAGGCCCCTGAGGTATTCCTTCTGCCTTTTTTAAAAGTGTTAACTGCATCATAGTTAGGATTAATGTACTCTGCATTAATAGTTATTTTAACTTGAACTAAGACTTGGAACTTTTCTAAATAATTGAGAGTAGAATAAACTGTAAAACTTCTTACTAAACATGGCATTAGTTATTGTTATACACACATGTATTTTTTTTCTTTTTTACATCAGACTAACAATGAGTAGATGTGAGGGAATTTTACAAATGAGGCATGAGAAACTGAGGCACCATGCACTGACGTATTCAAGAACGCATCACTTTTGCTGTGACCTTGATTTTGACATCTGCATAGACTTCAAAACTAACAACACACTAAGAGATTGTCTGCATAGAAATATACATCTATTGGGGAAAAAATAATGTTGTTTTGTACTTGTAAAGTACAACATTTTTAAAATGCTAAAATAGTGCAGTCTATAGTAAAATTCAGGCTTATTGATGTATAAACTTTTTTTTGTCATCTCTGCCAGCTCTGATTTGCAAATGTGATTTACAAAGCATTTATGGTGATGACTTCTCACACTCACAAAATGCAAAATTTACTTTGTACTTCAGTACAAACCACTGGTTGGGCCCATTAGGTGCTTAAATTCCTTGACTTCAGTGCTGGGATTTTCAGTCACATAAGAACATAATTGACTGTGTTTATGGTGATCTACAGGGGCATCCTGCCTCCCAGTTGCTTTCCTCTTACTGACATCAATAATTAAATTGTAGCCTTGGCTCATTAGCATAGACCCCTACTTGTTTAAGTCACTTGTCATAGATCAGTACTGTGATCACAAATCACTGTGATTTGTGATTTTGCTTGGGGTTTTTAATAGCTAAAGGTTTGATTTCCTGAAAATGGGAAGATTTGAGCAATAGTGGGAACTTGTTAGGCAAAAGGAGTTATCCTATTTTAATATGGGAAATTATAAAATACTGGTAAATTGCTTGACATACAAACTGCACTAGGCAGGCTGATGGAGAAGAAACAGCTGGCCTTGTGGACTAAATCCCCTTGTAATCCCTCAGGGGATGCTACAGTCTGTTGTGTGGATGCTTCTTAATTATTTCCTGCTAAACAGCAGAAGGTTCTTTATAGTGTGCAGCACTGTCAAAGTCCTGCTTTCAGCTGAGAAGGTCTTAAATTATGTTTTCTCAGAATGCTCTAAGATACTTAGACAAAAACAGCTGCAGAGAAATTGAAGAGAATGAATGGCTGAAAAAAGAGGTAAGAGGATCACTTGCGTACAGTTTTTCATGGCTGTTCAGGTTTGAAATACAATGCCCTACAGTCATAACTGTTTCCAGTGATGGGCCGCTGAAGACTTTCCTAGGAAGAGGAGAGCGATTGTCCTGTAATTACTCTGTAATCCTGAGTAGCAATCAGTGTATGTGGTGAATAAAGGTAAAAGGTGAACATCTCTTGTAGTAAATGAAAGACCCATTTTCCTGCCCAAGCAGTTATATTCCATACTTAAGTTTATATCTGTGGAGATTGGGATACTGTATAGTGTAAAGGCTCAACCATGTAAGTGTCTGAAAACTGTAGTTCTCAATTGCATTAAAGTTCTTATATTAAAAGAAAATTGATATGGATGTTGGAAACATTTTTGGAGAAAGGGCTTGAGACAGCTTTAAATGGGAGATAATAAAAACCTCCTGGAGATTAGTACACTGAAGAGAGGAAAATCAAAATCGTACATAGTTGTATTGATTACTTAATAGCTTTTATACTGTCCTTTAATGACAATATAGAGCTATATATATTAGATAGTTGTAACTTTTCTAGTCAAGGAAAAGCTTTTTTTTTGAGCCAAATTTAGGAAACGTATTTTTCCATGGTGACAATTTGATTGTGTTTGTTCCAATCAAAACAGGTTCTTTGTAGAGATCAAATCTAAGCGAGAGATGGGAGGGAGGAAATACCTTTCCCCACCTTTACAACCTGACTGCTTAGAATTGAGCAAAACTTTTTTTGGAAATTAATAAATGAATTTATTATTTTTCAGTGCCACAGCAGCAAACCTGGCAGAGGTTCCTCCCTTTTACTTCCTAGTTAAGATACTTGCCAGTATGCAGGGATACAGCTTTCCTTCTTCCCCTAAATGAGCTCTGAGCCTACATCTTTAACTTTTCCAGGGAGGGTGTCCAAACCACAGCTTCTGAGGCAATGAGGTAGGGGTCAATAGGAAAGAATTAATGTTTTAATCTGAATAAACAAACAGGAGCTCGCATCTATACATCCTATCACTGAATGAGAATTCCCTTCCCATCTCCGTGTCTCACTGAACACTTAACGAATTTTACACAGTGTCAACAAGGGAGATCCACCTGGGAGTACTCTGACATCCTGACAAGCCCTCACCTTGGAGCTGAGGGATTTGGGTTTCTTCCCTCTCAGCTAGAAGTTTCCTATATTATGAATTAGTTTCCTATGTTACTATTTTCCTATGTTATGAATTAGTGCTTTGAATTATTTTGGAAAACAAAACTATTATCACTAACTTCTCCAGTACGCTGAATTCACCCACACATTTTCTCTGCTTTTCTTATAAAGATGAAATCTTTTCTTTCAGGCTAATGTTTATATGTAGCTGACAGACTCTTCCAGTGTTTTCTTTTGGGGAAATAAACCAAAAATTTCAGTTTTGCCCAGCTTAAAAAATTTATCATTTTTTCAGTTTGGCCACTGAACTGAAAAATGACTTACCAAAACAGAACTAAACTAGTTACCTCCAAATTTGAACAGCTTTGAAGACTTCAGTCACATTTTTCCATGGTTACTGTGTCACACCAAGATGGTGCAAAGCTGCATCACCTCATTGTGCCAAGCCACATCCTGTTACTGGTTAATGTCCTGTCATTTTCACCTTTTTTTAATCCTTGGGAGAAAAGGGAACTAGTTATTAACTGCAAATTTGGATGATTATAGCTGGGTTAATCTGGCTTTGGTGAGAACAGATGCATTCAGATCACTAGGTACTGTTTTTAAACATGTGTATACGGCTAAGATTTCTGGGAGGTATCCATCCCATAGCACATTCTGCTTCCCAGTGAAGGGGTAGGAACTTGCTTGTACTCCAAGAAAAGTGAGAGGAATTGTGGGAACTGAATAACTGGTATCCTTTGGTTAATACAAATTCATGGCAATATGGGGCAATTACCAGTCCAAAAGAAAATAGAACCTGGGGTTTTAGCCAATATCGTAGCTAACTTGGACTGAGAGCTTCACTAATTGTGGGTAAAAAGGCTTTGTGTATAGGCAGGAATTAGAAAAGCAGCACTTGCTGAGCAAGAGCCTGAATTCAACTCTACAGAGAAGGTTTTTCTCTCTCAAAGCTCTGATTTGAAAGCAAAAAAGAAAAATCCAGAGCTCTGCCTACCAGACCTGTTTGGCTACATGCGAAGAAGGTTCTGCTGTCAGGGTTGCGTAGCCCAAATGAGTGGCTGTGACTGACAGAGTTGTGCCAATAAAGGGTTCTAATGAAGGTGTGAAAGAAAATGTGTCACTGTTTCTCCACCAAATGTGCAGTCTTGCTGATACAGCTGCATTCTTTCTAGGTCTGTGCTATTGAGATAGTTACTATGAAAGCTTTCCAAAATGGGTCTAGTCTTTCTAAGATGATCGGTTTTTGGTTTTTTTTAAATTGTCAAAAGGTTAAGATGTACCAAAAGGAAGTAAATGATTTGAAAGCCTCTATTCAGCTCCTGGAAGAAGAAAATATCGTTTTAGTGACAAAACTGATTGATGGCAGACTTCAGAATCTAGGAGTGCCCAGGTAAAATGATGCCTTTATAGAATTTTTTTTAAACATAATGGCACTTTCTGCCTCTAGAGCTATTTGGGCTCTCTCACAACAAAGCCAAGGCAGTTTCCTGGTTGAGGAGAGGCAGGATTTGACTGAGTATGTGTGGGACTTGTATCTCTGAAGGGTGACAGTGACATTGTAACCTCCTAAACACTAAAATTCAGGGAAGAAACTGGGTTCTTTAATAAATCTATTAAGACCTAGCGACACTCACTTTCTTTTAGTGGGGATACCACTGGGGCTTGGAAATAGTTTCTGTTGTAGTTGTCTCAGACCCAGCTTCTCAGCCCAAGTGCTGAGTAATAGATTTTTCCTTTGCTGTTGGCAAAATGTTTAAGGATGTGAAGATTAATATGCAAATATATGGGAGTTTTGCAATCTCAAGTGAAACAGATGATCTGGTACTGAGTAAGGAAGAGGCCTTGGGATATGTCTGTCTACAGAGGTGCCTGTAGTTCCTTTGTATTGAAATTATTTAACTTGTTCCCTAGAGAAAGATGAATTTAGCTGCAAAATGTCAGCACTAATGGTATCAAAAGCACAATGCAACAATGGGAATGATCCATCTTCATTTTCCAGTCCCAGCTCAGTGATTTTAGCCACATTGCATAAAAAATTTCCAAGTCTTAAGAAGTCACCATTTTTCTCTCCTCTCCAAACTTTGGACTGCTTTTCAGTGAGAGCTGCCAGCTGTGGTTTGAATCTTGGACTGACTGGAGACTACAGCAATTGTTTTCTTTTAGTCTCATGGACATAGTTGAACTTAGGCACTAAGAATAAAAAAGACCAGCGTATTAGCCACTAAGCTACCTGGCTGCCTCCATTGCATTTTTAAAACATTGCGCTATTCTGCATTTGTGGTTAAGCAGCAAACAGCTTTCAGAAAGGGTGACCTCCCCCCCCCCCCGCAAAAGTTTGCACGAGACAATTTAGAGAAAAAATTCAGACCTCCAATATGAGTTTCACTTTATTGGGTGTTTTTTTTTATTTCATAGGCATTTGTTTCTTACCCAGGCAGCTGGCTTGCAAGATGAATTTCCTAAGGATGAAATGAAAGAAGTAGAATATAGAGAGTATGCAGGTAATGCACATGCCAGCAGCTTATAAGAATTAATAAGTCACTGAACATTTAAGTACTTTTTATTTCTTATTTTTTTTATGAAACTGCCTGTTTTACATGGTGAACACTTAATTTCCCACTTAAATGCAGCGACCACAGCAATGATAAGGTATTTTGCATTAAGATGACAAAACCACAATCTACCTGTAATACAGTTTTAAAATTGAAATTGGTGTTTAGAATGTTGGATCTAATTGCTCATATAGAGCTAAGCCTGGAATGTGGTTAATAGGATCGGCCATCCTTCATGATATGATATGATATGATATGATTCATATCTTAATCAGTTATTTACTGACCCATATCAACATAACTTCATTATTATCTTGTCCCTGAGAGGACACTCTTGAACTCTACACTGGCTTTCACTTGGAATGTACATGCTCTTTACAGTCATTCAGCTCATAGAGCTACACCAGAATTAATTCTAAAGGAATCCCTAGCAAGAGCAGCTGAAGCTGCATGGAGCTCAGCCCAAACTGAAACTCTTGGTAAGCAGTACTGAATCTCCATCTGTTCTGATAGGTGTACCCAGGAAAAGGATATACCCTATATATATATGAGTGTGCTTATCTGTTTAGGGTGGTTTCTATGGATTCCTTAGCATCACATGTTTTATGTTACATCTTTGTGTGAGTAGAAGAAAGGGTGGGGGTGTGGGGTTTCAAAATTAAATCAGTGAGGTAAATTGCAACAATTGAAGCTATACATTTACAAATACATGAACAAGTCAGATCACATGAAAAAGTTCTGATCACTTCTAGCCATAGGTGGGCCTTTCTGAAACCATAAGGTGCCAGCAACCATGTTGACTAAGACTTCTGAATTAGACGTATGTTTTCTTTGAACAGTTCAGCTCTATTACCTTTGCTAGACCTTTACAATAGTTGCCGGGAGGAGTAGGTTTTGTTCCAATAAACTGCGGTCAAGTCACTGTCCCAGGCAAACATACAACTTGGTAGTCCATGTCCAGAATTGTCTATCATCCTGAGAACTAGTCAACTGCAAATGCGAGCTCTTCAGGGGAGCTATAAGTCGACTAGCTGTCTTTCAGGAACTTCTGTATATGTACGTGTAGAGATTCATGCATGGTTATACAAAAAGTTTATACTTGTTTTTGCTACCTTTTCTATTTTTTTAACTATTCAGGGCTATACATGATTTAGTGTTGAACCGATACAAGTTCATTTTTTCCTCTGCCCTGTCCCACAGACCCATTACTTCTAACTTCCAATAAATTTCAGTCCCTGATCTTGGTCAGAAATTGTGAACAGAAGTAAACACAGAAAAATCAGTGAGCAAAATCAACATTTGGCTTGGATTGCCAATTAAAAATCCTACCAAGCTGTTCTTTATATCACACTGGCCAAGCCAAATTAAAGATTGCAGGCAATGCTCATAGAAAGTACTAATTCTGATCTGCATAAAGCTTAACAATTACACACACATCATTGTTCTTCTCTTTAAAAAGCAAAGACAGATGGAGATGAAAGCGTCAGAATTGCCACAGTCTCCAGTCAGAAAAAACCTGCCTTTTCAAAGATTCAGTCTGAAACAGAGAATGAGGCGCCTCAAGACAGTGATGAGGAGATGTGGGAAAATTCATTCACTCCAACTCTTGAAGGCTTGTTGCATGAAGATGAAAAAGATTCCCAGGTATGAGTTAAAGTAATGGGGTCTTTCACTGACACATATTTCAGTATGGAGCATGAGCTACTGCCTGGAGCGTTCTATTCCCTGTGGTGTTACAGCAGAAAAAACTCCCAGCTCTTTTACCTAGTGTACAATTCAGATGCTTAATCACAGGCATCTGGTGCTATTTGAGATGGTTAGGACATTCCCTGTCCTTCAGATGCTGGGCCAAAAGAACATAGGTTCTGTGTCATACAGGCCAGCCTCACATGGATGTTTTGGATGCATTAGGGCATTTCTGGTAGCACATTGTTTTGGCAACTGAATGGTGTCCTAGGAATCAGCATACATGGGTCAGGATAGAAAAAATTCTGAATGTCACCAAGTGACAGTTTTCTATGGTGTTGCACAGATTCTTGTTTGCTTGGATGCTGGTTCTTTTAGAACTTATATTGCATAGTAGCATTAAAAGATCAACAAGTCATTTAATCCTTCAACAGAAAGCCAGGATGAAGGTGTTGCCAGGTGAAAAATACAGGGGTTGAGAAAATAAAAAGGTACAGGTTATGTGTAAATAAACAGTTTGTGTGGTTCTCAAAAGAGGTGATGGCACCTGCTCCAGGAGGTCTTTGGCTCTAGGTTGCAAAAAGATGTTTCCTGGGTGCCATTTGATACTACGTTCTTGAATACATTTGTAAAGAAACTAATTGCTCTCAGAAAATATGTTATATCATTGATTTCTACTGCAAATTGAGGAAGATGCAGATGTGGTGCAGACTGCAGCACTTGCTGTGTAAAGATACTTCTCCATGTTTCTTTAGTATTGAATATTCTATTTAAACACACTCAATAATGATTTTAAAACAACAACTCTTTTTCTAGAAATTTGGCATTAGTTTGATTAATACTCTGTGACTTGTGTACAGAAGAATCAACCTGTTGCCTTGATCAGAGACTAACTTAGGGAGTGGCTATGTCCTGAAGAGTCATTACACAGAAAAGCTGAACATTTAACAAAAAAAAAAAAAAAATCTGTCCAGCTGTTTCCTTGCCATTGTTGCCTTGGGAGAGGAGTTCTAGCTTTACTTCTTTCTTCTGGCTGTTAGCACTGCAGAGCCCACCCCACTGAGGGACACAGGTGCCACTGATGTCCTTGTATTTTATAACAGTGAATGTGTAATTGCAAACAGTGGAGTTGCATTGGGAACTATTACAGAAAGCATTTACTAAATAGAGGTGACTCAAGAACTTGCACTGTAGGGTTCCTTCTTCCTTCTCCCTGGCCTTGGCTGTATGGTCCTGCTCCTGCCTGTATTGCACATCGGCCTTTTCTGTAGCTGATTCACTCGCTAACCCAGCAGAAAATCTTGCCTGCTTTTCCTCCTCCTGAATTAGTTTTCTGTTGGGTTAGTCAAGCAAATTAACTCAGAGGTTTGGAGAAGACCAGAGCCAGCACAGACATAGTGGAAGCACATGGCTGGTCTTGGATCTCTCTCTTTTGGCAGTAGTGAGCTGTTGGATTAGTTTAATTCTTCTCATAGAACTGAACTTGGGAGTAGAACTTGGGTTTGCAGAGAAAATGTTATTGGTGAAAACACACAGGAAAAGAAGAGGGCAGCAGGGCTGCAGCCTCCTAAGATGAGCTGGCTTGTAAACCAAGCCCGTTAACACTCATGTTACCAAACACAGCAACCCCAGGGTGGCATATTTACAGTTGATTTTGAAAGGAAAGTTGCTGGGTTTTTTGAAGAATGGTTGCTTTTCTGTGTAATTGCAGAAGAATAATATACTTTCTTCCTAAGGAATACTCAAAACTGGGTCCTCTGGAGACAAAGCTAATGTGTGTGGTTGGAAGAGCCATGCCCATTCATAAAGAAGAAATGCCAGGCAGGAGCCACGCAGAAGATGGCATTATTACAAAATCAGACAGGCATATCACAGCTCAGATGATTAAGACCTTACCTAAAGAAAAGGTTGGTTAAAAATAGACAAACTGCACTGTTAATGTAAAACCATAACATTCCTAGTTCATTAAATATTTGCTCTGTTCTTCAAGGAGTGTGTGGCACTGGGCTTTGTGGAAACTATTTTTAAATAGAGTGCCTGAATCATGATTTGCATGTACAAGTTTAATGAGAGGTGTGCTGTGTGCAGGTGGCTAACTGAAAGGTTGCTTTCCTTACCACTGTGAGAACTCTTGTGCACTTCTTGGGCTTCTTGCTCCAAGTAGCTGCACATACACCTAATAAAGGATCCGAGTTAATATTTATTTTTTGTGGTCCTCACTTGCAGTCTGTCAAATGTGGAATTCCCTCTTGATCAGACACGGAATGGGTAAATGCAGGCTGCCATACAATGTAGACCTGTTACAAAAGACTTAACACCCTGCTAAAGCAGAATCTAATTTATCCAAGCATAATTCAACTATTGCTAGAAATTGAATGTTTGAATGCA
>BOSO01009486.1:61408-73600 GCA_018403395.1 Gorsachius goisagi | reverse complement strand
AGGTTTCTGACCTACACATTTCCTATTTAGAAACTTTTGGAAGTGTTGAATAATCTGATTTAAACCCTTGATGGCTTAATCAGCTGTTTGAAATAAAGCTTTTTAAAAAACATAAATATTTTAAACAACTTGTATCTATGCAGTGTCTCATCTTACCCTGTACTTCAGTGCAAACATCTTTCACTTTTCAAGCCAGCTCAGGTATTCCTGCCCAGCAGGTGACTCCTGAAGTTGCAGGTGAGTTGAACTGTTCTCTGGGCTCTGCTGCCTACAGCTCCTCAGAAACCGGGCTCACAAGCAGATGTGTAAAGGTAGGAGCCTTAATATCAGACTGAATCTCACCTGTGTTGCCATGTAGTAAACAGTTAAATGAGTTTGGACATGTCCCTGCCGTAACCCAACTGAGTTACTGCAAAGACCGAGGTGACTCCTAGCACCTGAGCCTTGAGACAATGGGGGTGCGTACTTGCGAGATGGTGATGTTTTCAGCACAACAGAAGCCTCCTTGGCTCCACTGGCTTTCTTTGAGTGAAGTGTAAGCCCTGTGAAATGGCTTACTTGAAAGAGAGAGTAGTTCTGCTCAGTGATTAGTTTAGCTTTTCGTTTTGTCGCAGAGTTACAGTATGGCTTATGCTGAGCAGCTTTGCAGTTAAAGATAGGCCTCTCCTTCCCGCTGCTCCCCAGAGGCCATTTACATTCCCTAGTGATGTAAACGCACGGCCCATCTCTAGGCTTCTCTTTGCTTACAGCCCTAATGCATGCCACCATGTGTGGGACATATGGCAGGACAGCATAAACTTGTACCTTGGAAAAAAGAAACTTCGCCTCTTGAAGTCACCGTTTAGCCTTTTGCCATAAATGCCTGTGGGTGAGAGGGAGTTAAAAAGAATTCTGAAACATGCTAATTAGGGTACAGGCCACAGGCAGTCTGCACAAGCCAGAAGCAACAGCCTGCAGCACAACATATTTAGTGAAGTGTCCCAAATCCCCTTGATTTCTATAGGATTAGTAATAATGCCGGTGTGAGGCTTTAATATGGAGAAAGCTAGGTCTTCAGCAAATGAAGCATCTGGATTTGATAATTTTCTTACTGGCAAAAACCTCTCAGAAATGAGCAACATGTTGTAAAACAGAGAGCTGATCAGTCCCCTTTCTGGCAGCACGGCCAGCGCTTCCAACTCCTACTTAAACAACAGGAATCAGGGTCCACTTACTCCAGTTAGGACAGAGCTTATAGGGGTCACCCTTAAATTCCCAGCATTATGAAATACCTTTTCTTTGCTGTGTTTCTGTGGCGCAAGACGACTGTAGGGCACGAGTTAGGCTACAAGATGCAGAAAAGTGCCCATGCATCCCCACAGCTATAATCCAAGCCAAGCCTCGGTTGAGCTGGAGTTATGTATTTAACTGGCACACAACTCTGAGAAACTTGTTTCAACAGGAAAAAAGAAACGTCACAAGCGTTCACTGGAAATTCAAAGTTAAAGAAACATGAGCATCACCCAAGTAAGTGCGTGGTAATGAAAACCACTTTAGTAGAACTTAAGTCCATGTGCCGGAACTGAGAAACATCAATCCATCAAACACCTAAAAAGCACAACGGAGCGGGGTGGGGTGCGCTGCCAGCCTGTACCCACTCTGGTGATTAAAGGAGCTGCTTACCTCAGCACGCCGCTGGTTTGAACCTTCTCTGCGCAATTTCCCTGTGGAGTCAAGCAACTGCATTACATTGCTTTCTAGTTTGGCCATGCAGGTCTGGTGTCTCCCCAGCCTGAGCTGCGGGGAGCGCAGGTCGCTTCACTTTTGGTCTGGTTTTTGAGAGGTTTGCAGCTAGGTTATATAACACGGCAACCTTTCCACAGGTTCAGACCTGCACGTTTTGGGAAACGAGGGTAGGAGACTTGTTCTGCAGCATGTGTTCTTGTCTGGCTGCTTTCCGAGACAGAAGTTTATTATAAACACTCTGCTTCTGTGGGCTAAAAGGAGTTTGCCAGAATAAGGTCAAGGCAGAAGCTAATGGACTGAAAAGTTACACCGTAGTGACAAGCACGGAACAGAGGCTCTAATGGTATTAGCGTCTTAAGACATTGATGTTTTGCAGCTGGATGTTCCTCTGAAAAAAAGACTTTCCCCCTGGATTCTGAGCCCACTATAGAAGGTAGGACAGTTCTCTGTAACGCTACGCTTCAGAGCTCGTGTTCTGCTTACCACAAACGCTGTGTTGTTTTAGGACGCGAGATGGTAACAACATGCCAACAACCGTTCCCATATGTGACCCACAGAACATCTCCACTGAGCCACGGAAAACAGGGATTTGACACGGTGCTGGACCTTTTCCTCATTTTCAGTGATTAAAGGGCAGCAAGAGGCTAAAATTGTATCAAATAATGCTTTTCTAGAAAAACAACACTTGGGCAATCGCTGTAGCTGGCACGGGGAAGCTCAGCAGTTACCACTGTGAACAAAGCAGCGATCTATGCTATGAAAATAAAGCTGAGACCTCAGCTCTCCTCACATACCGCAGCTGCCGGATATCCAGAGCAACACACTTGCATCCAACACATTTTCAGTGCCATCATCAGCTCCTGCAACAGAACTTCCTTAGAAGTTGACTGTTCTAAGGCTTTTTGATCTTTGCCTCAGGAAATTTCATCAGCAGAGAAGCAAGACAAGAAATAAGAAATGTGTTTTATTCAAATCTTAGGCTGATTTGTTATCTCAGGCAAGCCGTCTCCCACCGGTGAAATGGATATCGTATTTCCTCAGCCTTCAGATACAGAAGGGTGCAACCTTGCACCTTCAGAGGAACCTGCTGAGGGCCTTCTCCTCCTCCCTCGTTCTGCTCTAGCCAGGACCAAGCGCACTGATCAGCCAGGTCCCTTCGTTCTCCAGTTTGAACGTGGAAAACACGAGCAACTCTCAGATTTTCCTTGTTGGGCAAATTCAGCAAGAGATGTCAAGACTGTTTCTGCTCTCTCCGCTGCAGCATGCACAAGCGGCAAAGGTCAGGTCTAGAGACTGCCAACAGGCCAAGGAGAAAGCTGCTCTTTAGTTTACATATGCTCCCATTAACACTGGTTTTCCTTCTGCATTCGGCACATTACTTCACAACCCCTTACATTATCTCGTCAGTCTTCTGCTCCCATCAGCACTTCCTCCCTTTCCCAGGGTTTTTGGTACCCAATTCTCATTTTTCTACCACAATCTTTATCTCAATTATGTCATGGCCTTCAAGTTGCAATTCATTTACAGCACTACAGAATTTATAGCAGGCTCTGAAAACAGGCACTTTATGTCTAATAAAAGATGCAGGGTTTCACCCTGTCCCTCCTTGCTGAAGGGCTGGGTTGGCAGCGGGGAGAGTCTGTGACTTACCCCAGTAGCCGGCTGAACGGACCCTCTGATGTCCCATAGAAAACATTTTTAAACATTTCCTGAGGTAGTGTCCATGTCAGGTTACTGCACATTAACAGTTCAGTTTAGTTTGTGACAAAGACCAGTAATTTAAATGTAGCAGTAAAATAAATTGTCTTCAGATGAAGATTCCACATTTGGGCTTTTAAGAAAACACATGAAGGTAGTAGCTGTGCAGGCTCTTGTTCTGGCAGGAGTAATTATCTCAAGAGGTAAACCCAGTTGTTTTCATGATATAATTGTCTGATTAAAAAAAAAATAATTAAAAGCATTGTGACGATGCTGACACCCTAATTTCCTTCACAAGGCTGTAAAAGGAACCACAGCCCTCTAACCAAGCACTGCATCCTCCCCCGCTCCCTAGGAGCAGGCAGCTTTCCTAGACAGAGTTTGCTCTTCTCAATTTTGAGAAGCAGGTTTTCACAACCCCCCGTTATTGAAAATGGCCAGTAATTCCAAAGAAACGTGTCCATGAGCTGTGCTATTGTTATCCCAGCAATACTGAAAGCAAGCATAATTAGAAACAAAGCAAATGGGAGAATAATCCTCAGGAAAACTCTCAAGCCCATTTGTCTCTGAAGAGTAAACCAAAAGCAAGGTTTATTAGCAAGACCTCCAACAAGAAAGCTTAACCCGCACAGCGGCTGTGTTAAGAACACAGAGCAACTGTGAGCGAGCAGTAAAGGATAACAGCAGCAGAACCCGGCAGAAGAGGCATATTT
Organism: Gorsachius goisagi; assembly: GCA_018403395.1. Lineage (NCBI taxonomy): Eukaryota > Metazoa > Chordata > Aves > Pelecaniformes > Ardeidae > Gorsachius > Gorsachius goisagi. The sequence continues at coordinate 69,464 of BOSO01009486.1, read as the reverse complement.
TGTCGGTTTGGGGATTTTTGGCACCTGCACAACTTGCAATCTCAGGCCCACAGCCCCCCAAAGGGGTTCCAAGGGATCAAAAAGATCTAAGCAAGTTGATTTATCCTCAGCTCATTGCCTCAAAACAGAGAGCATCACGGGCCTGAAAAGATGACAAGGTTGGCATCTGTTTTTATCACAACCCAGCACACTGGGCTACGGAGGAGGAGGAAGAGGAAGGTCTACCTTGATCTTCCACACAAGCTACGGACCATGCTTCAGAACAATCTGTGCCCCAGCAGCAACTGATTTAGCTAATAGGACACAAATGTGCACCTTTTTTCCAGCTGACCCCTGATTCAGACAACTCACATTTTGAGATTCCGAGTGCAAGTAAAAACTGAAAAGTTGTTCTGTGACCATACAGCCCCACATTGAAAGCCACATTTGTAGGAAGGTAAAGATTTAAGTAAGCTATATATGAAACTCCCCAGATCTGGGCATGCCCATTATATACCCTAAAAGTAACAGGTTTAGGGGTTTTTAATTCAGGCTTTTAGGAATAAATTTAAAATCTACTGATCATTTTATGATGTACACACTTCAGGACAAGCCTCTGGTAGTTGAGAAGAGGGAAGTTCCATTTACATCACAACTCCCTGTGACAAAACCTAGCCTCTGATGCCAACTACTGTCTGAGCAAGCTCTCCAAACCTTCACCAGCATTAACTGTTGCTGCAAGATTAGGGAAGATACCCAAATAATTATTTTGGCATATTTATACTTCTTGCTCAGTTGTAAAACAGTACAATTATTGCCATGGATATTTTGAAAAACTAGAAGATGGTGAAATATCCTATTAAGGAATCCAGCTCTTAATGAGACAACGTGTTAGAGTGGAACCAAGGCGCCGGGATGACAGCGCACAGATCGCGTCACTCACAGATTCGCAGTGCTGCACTCCCTGAAATACAGCACGCACGTGTGAAATACGTTCGGTATCTTCTTAAGTAAACAAAGCAGTTCTCAGTGCTCAACTAGGGCAGCAAAAAAAAAAAAAAAAAAAAGAAAAGCAGCACCTCAGCCTTTCATACCGTAACAAAAGTTCTGTGGAAGCTGCATTTTATTTGAAAATCCACCCATTTTTGCTAACATACATTTTAATATTTTAAACAAAAATAGAATCTGCAGAGACAATGCAGCAAGTATGCTTAATTCATGTACAGAATTGCTTTCATATCATTGACGATCCTTCAGAAGGCCCCAACTCCACCCAGAAGTTATGATGTATTTACACAAAGCACCGATCAACAGTGCGACTTTGATTCTTCGTGAACTAAATACCCACCAGACACATGTAAGGAAGCTGCTCCCCCCCTTTTAACTTTTAAAAGGTACATGATCATAAACATGGCGCTAGCCAAATGAAAAGGCTTCCCCCCCAACACACAATGCCTCAATTTTTTTAAATTTACTTTTTTTACAGAAAAGAAGGAAAGTCTTAAAGTGAAAGCAATTCCTCACATTCATTTTGGAAAGGCCTTATAATGTCAAATGTAAAAATAATGACATGCCAAGCACAAAGCAATAAAGTTCCTTCCCAATGCACTAATGCTGAATTAAAAATGTAGTGCTTCTCCTAGTCAGTTAACTGTTCCCTTGCAAAATCCTAGGCACAGAATTGACTATAAGGATTAATGCATTTTACAGCTCTTCCCCAATTCCCATATATACTGAGAATTCATTAGATTCAGACCTTTAAAATATTTAGTGCTCTGTATGTCAGCTGAAAAGTGTTCTGAATCAGATTCATTCTTTGTGGATAAAAATCAGACATACTGTATACATCCATACTCATTTTCATAAGGAGGTTTTTTGATACAATATTAATGTTAAATTGATAATCATAAATAAATACAAACAATAATACATAAGGAATGTCTACTGCAAACTGAATATATAATTTTTTAAAAAAAGTTAATTTCCATTACTGCTGTGCCTACATTGGTGAGGACTGAAGAAAAGGTAACTGCAGAATTAAGAGTTAGGATTGACCCTCCCCTGCCCAGAGTCTTGTTGTGGGTTATTGTAAAGGATGCATCTCCGTTCCAGACAGCATTTCCAAACACCAATCTCAATTTCCAGAATAAAGGCTTCTCCTCGTTTGTTACCGATTATGGATACTATTAGAAGCTGACAGTATTGACATGTTAGTCACCAGGGGGGAAAAAAAAAAAAAAAAAAAGAGAGATCTCTTAAGTCATAATTCATGGCAATTCTTGGCTTTGTATTGTTTATTGATGTTTTCTCATGGAGTTGTCCCAGGTTCCTTCATTGTGGTCTTCATCATTTCACTGCATCATTTAATGGAAGAGGAGAGTTTGAGAGACTGAAGTTCGTTTTTTCCTGGAAGTGGGGGTTTACTGGTGAGCACATCTTTTTGGAAACGTTCCTTTCTCTTCCATCTAATACAGTTACATAAACTGAATCTGCAAAGATTAAAAACACTCATGTTAACATCCAACAGAAGTAGGACTTCACCATAAAACCGTGTTTTCTTCAAAAATTTCCATTCTTCAAATGCCCAAGCTACCCCAAGATCTGAAGTTTTGAACAGAAGCAAAAATTTTACAAAATCAGGGCCAGAAAAAAACCAAAAGCCATCAAGATATTTTTCCAACTGCCCCAGCCTTTGGAACACCTCTTTGCATTAAGCTGGTCTGTCCAACAATAAAAGCCCTACTTATCCGTGCAATATTGTCAGCAGCGTAACAGATCAACCTCATCATGAAGAGAACTCAAGGTCACTTTTCACGCTGAACCAGAGGAAGCACCCAAAGAAAAGCAGATGCTGTGCGCGATAAAGCCTCCTCCTCCTTTACACTATGTGTTCTTGATTTTTTTCGTGTTTTCACTCATTTTAGTATTTAATTCCCACCTGCCCCTGACTGATAAAAGAAAACAGAAAAACTCCAGTGCATGTCTGTATCAAACTGAACCCTCGCACATGTGAAACCAAGCCTCTCCTCCTGCATGAAGTGAGCTCTCTGGTCACGCAACCGGGTGAAGTACACCAGCAGACTGCCAGCGGTCAGGTCTTTGCTGCTGACCGCCAACCCTGAACACCTTCCTGATGGAACGGTAAATTCCAGGGAGTCCCAATTCCTCCTCCCCAGGTGCAGCAAAGTCCCTTGGGTGCTAGCTCCTGCACTTCAGAAAGGAACTATCAAACTTTATTTCCAACAGACTGAAGCAAAATGACTCTATCGGGCCTTTAAACCGCTGCAGTTAAGTATATAGAGTTTCCAAGTCACTTCCACAGTGCTTCCAACTCAACATGACTTGTTTTATTTTCTCCAGAAACAGTTCTAGTGACATTAATAAAACTTGAATTAGAACTTCAATTTTGTTTTATATCACAAAAACCAGCATCTCCCCAGAATAACGAACAATACCTAAGTTGTTCTACAAGAAATCCTGGAGAGAGAGCTCTGCAAAGGGATCCTTTCCTGAGGCTCTGTGAGGACTCTGACTGGAAGGGCTGGATGCTGCAGACAGCTAGTAGGAAAGACGACAGAGAAAGGGAAAGAAAAAGAAAAAAGGTCTCAGAATGACAGAATATGAAAGCTGAACGTGTAATGAAAGGACAAGGGGAGGTTAAGAGGCAAACTTGGCAGAAATCAACTATTAAAACAAGGTGTTTGGTCATATGGAAAACAGAAAGCCTCTTCAATGGTTGGTGTAATGTAGAAACAAGTTGGACATGACCCTCCAGAAAGGAAACTTCAGCTGGCATGTGCCAGATAAGCAGATAACCTCACACTTTCACAGCAGTTTTCTTCAAAAGAAGACACAAAGCATGAAGCCTGGCACTCCTGTGAAACAGGTTCGCGCTCTCCCCACTTCACTGGCAAAACTCTGTAAGGGCAGGGAGAGAGGAGGCTGGGGTCCGGCCAGAGCACGGCCCCTCCAGGAGAAACAGCTCTCAGCATCTTTTCCTCTCAGAATAGGATGTGTACAGGAAGAAGCTGGAGAGCAGACAGCAGATAATTGTCAATTTGGGGCCTAGGAGGAAAACACGGGATACACTCTGGGGGTTGGAAAAAAAAATAGGAGGAGAGTTTGTCAACTGCTGCCATTTTAGGTAAGAACTGAAGACTGAGACCAACAGTCCATACTATCTATACTAAAAAACCCCCACATCCTATAGCTGCGTATTTAAAGCACCACGCTACCAATTCAGCCATATAAAACACATCATTTACAAGTAGGTAATGCCAGCGTTCCAGATGCTGCAGTAATGTGCAGGCTGGAATTGCAGGACTATCTGCTACTTGTTGGTAATTTATTTATTTATTTTTAATTCCTTTTCCTTCTTAGTGCTTTCCCAGTTATAAATGGTGCTTTATTAAATTCTATTTGCCCTCCTCCCTCACAGAGCTTGTGTGGTTTTGCAGTTACAAATAAAACAGTCAACTTCCTCCATTTCAGATTCCATCACTTTAACAGTTTACTCATGATTGAGTCCCTAATCACCAGTGCATACCTGCACTTCATACCCACTGCAAAAAACACTGCATGACGACGTATTTCCTTTGGAAATACCGAATGCTTGCCAACCTACGCGTGAGAGGGAACATGCTTATGGGAACTGCTTGTAGAAGTGCCCAGAGTGTAAATATTGCCATTGCAAATTCAAAGTTTTCACGTTAATGTATATCGCAGAAACCACGTGGGGAGGAATTGTTCTTTCAGGATCAGTACTCTCTTATCTGGGTTGGAATCTTTATCTGCCTCCCGAAATCCCACTCCCAGTGGGGCACTCTGACCCAGTCCGCATAAACAGATTATGGAAGAGTCATGAGACAGAAATGGGAAGCGCTTGGGAAGCAATTTCAGGATGTCAGAAGCTCCCCTTTTAAATCTGGTTCTTCCCTTTGGAAAGCTGTACCTCACACACCCCACCACCGCTCTCCAGGATTTGAGCCAGCCTAATGATAAAGCCCAACAGAGTCACAACTTCAGCAAGGCACGCCTGCTGCAGCTTGATTTCACGAGACATTCTTCCTCTCCATGGTCAAAGGGCTTGAAGTCACGTATTAAAAGTCCTGTTAAATTTGAGTTGGCAAATCTCCAACTGATAATCAAGTCCAAAATAATGTCCCAGTTTGAAAGCAGTGTGGAAGACTGGTAGGTTTAGAGCTCCGTCGTTTGTGCAACTCCAGCGTGTAACCAGAATCAGAGGTGGAATTTCAGGAAGGCTGTTCAGCTTAAAATACTGGGAAAGAACTTTACAATGCTACTGCCTGGCTGCCACAGCCAAATTCAGACAAGACACAGTATCTTAGAGTAAATACATATTTTAATGAGATTCCTCTAACTATTAAAAAGAAGGCCTAAAAAAAAGTGTGGAAAGTATAGTTAGACAGTTGCCTACTTTGCATCTATCCAGAATGCCGCTTGTAAATACATCTGGAAACCAGCACCTACCTCAGCAGTTTCTAAGGAGAAGCATTTAAGCCAACAGCGCTGGCCACCAGTTTCTCCAGCACCAATAAGTCTGGAACTGTGGGGTTGTCTCCTTACTGCCCTGCGCCTGAGCGATCCGAGACGCAATGTGCTGCGCTGGATGGGACCCGCCGCTCCGGCTCACCTCCAACAGGAGGCATTACTGCTCGCTGCTTCCACAGACACAAACTCCCCGGAGTCGCAGCAGCACAGAACCACCCACCCGTACACGAGCGCTGTGCTGATTCCCCATCATCAGCCAGATACTGGTTTCTCATTAAACAAGTCTGTCAAGCTGGTTTAGTACATATTTGAGGATTAACGTACCAAAAGGAGCACCTGTACAGTCTACTTTCTGGCATAAACCTGTCCTGAACTATACAGCCTGTTCTTCCAGTTCAAAACCAAACAAAAACAAACCAAAAAGCAAATCCAAACCCAAAAAGCCCTCCACAAACCCAACTTACTCACTGGCACATTTACCTATTCCTCATCATCACCAGGCAATCACTACTTTTTCTGAACAATTCAGTGACGTTAACAACTGCAGCGTTACAGTTCGCACCCAGGCTGGCAGCAGGCGGAGCGATTTCTTTATTCTATTTTAAATCTTAAAATTTTCACTACCCAGCTGCTTGCCCTCCTAAGGCTACGTCAGTTTTGGGGGTAATCAGACCAGAATATGCAACACTTCAAGGCTGACCACCACTGGCTTGTCAGTATTGTACCACATCGTATTAGCCAACGTGGTAATGGTTTTGGTGGTGGTGAACACACAAACACCACGGCCATACATTACGGACTCCCAGCTCTTACAACGGCTACTTCATATTCCAGCTGACCACGCATCATTCAGGCCTGTCCTGTCCGAAATATTCTGCGTTCCCTGTATGGCACTGCACCTGCCATCGCTCCGACTGCTCCTCAACCTTCTTCAGACCATTGACTCTCCCTCTCCCTTACTCATACAGGCACACGCTCTCCCCCCGCCAGCTAAAATTTAACCACACAGCTCCGACCATTCTCATTGTTCTGGGTAGCACGATATAACAATTTGCAGTAAGAAAAGCCTGCTATTTTATCATGATAAAAACCTATTCTTTCCTTTCCCAAGCAGGACATAACTGACCCTAATGCAAGATAAGCAATTCCAAAGAAAAAAGGGACACACCAGTTTACTTTAAAACTACGAATATCTTTTGCACCTAGATTTTCAAAGAAGCAACTGTTCTAGTCAATTGTTTCAGATTATTTTGCCCTTAAAAAACCAAACTACCCTTGCTTTTGATAGCAGTTAGAGATAAAGCTGCACACCCATAAACAGAACACGCAAAAGAGAGACAAAATAGGTATGTCTAGAGGTAAGTGTGTTTATGAAAGCAAATCCCTAAGAGTATCAAGTTAGGAACACCAGTTTAAGTTACAAGGAAACTGGACAATAGTGGGATGCCTATTTTACCACTCTATATACAAAGCAGGAGGAGTTCCCAACACCCTACAACTTGGCAATGTAATTTTTTGGCAATGACTTCATATCTCTCATTATGCTTTCAAGTACCTTCAAGCTGCTTCACTGTAGACAGCAACCAAGATCCATCAGCAGAGGAGAGGTAAGTGATGTGATCTGGTGCTTTAAATGTGAACATTAAACTGTTTACTTTGCGGCCATGATGATGCCATGGGCAAAACTTGTATTAGCATAATGATGTTTAATGATCCACGTGGGATGTAGGCAGGTTGAGCTGTGAGCCTTTCAGACAACCATTATTGACTCTAAGATTTGTTTACTTACCCCAAGAACAAACATTTTTATTTCTTTATTTTTCTATTTCTGGCACAACAGGAACATGAACTAAACCTAAATAGACAGATATGTTCTCCGAAGAGCCTCAAGACTAATCACACAGTGCATTTACTGTAATAATTTTGTAATTCCCCTCTGTGGCTACACCTTAGCAAATGCCATCTCTGCTGCAAATGGGGAAGTAGCTCTCATGTGCAGCCTTTGTTTCATTTAAGTTGCTTTACTGATGTCAGACCTCTGAAAGCTCAACACCTGCACTCAACACAGGCTGTGTGTCTCAGGGAAAACCCCTCCCAGTCACACAGCAAGGGCCGATTCGAAGGGTGCGCTTTCTATCAACTGAATTCTCCCAGGAGCCAAAGATGGTGTCAGATAAGCACAATAAATACAGCTCTACACACCTGACTTGTGACTGATTCCTCCTTCCCCTGTTATGACAGCTGGGATTCAGCCTAGACCAAGCCCTGTGATGTCAGATGAAGCAGAAAGGCTCGCCTACCTGTTCAGACCCACCTACCTGTTTATCACAGGATTAGGCAGATTTTTCTTTTTTTAAAGGGACATTTCAAAATTGACATTTTGGGAATTGCAGGAAAAAACCCTCTTATCCTTAAGGATCCTTTAACTTGTTCTCTATTTAAGAAGCGTCACAAACATTTTTTCCCCTTGAAATAGTGTAAACCCCACGTGAAAGGTACTGAATCACTTCAGTGACAGTGAATGCGCAAAGCAGCTCTCAGAAGTCCAAGAGAAAGTCAGCTGCAA